>JAEOAD010000019.1:35270000-35560000 GCA_036365145.1 Orientallactaga sibirica
ACTCCAAAACTCTAGATGCATGTGCCATCTTGTGCATCTGGCTTACGTGGGTCCTGAGGAATCAAGCCAAGGTCCTTTGGCTTTGCAGGCAAGCAACTTAACTGCTAAGCCATCTCTCCAGCCCCCTAATTTCTTCCTTTTAATTGAATATTAGACAACTTTTAAAAAAAACATATTTTGAGGTGCTGGAGAGATGGACTAGCAGTTGAGGCATCTGCCTGCAAAGCCAAAGGATCCCAGGTCAATTCTTCAGGACCCACTTAAACCAGATACACAAGTTGGCAAATGTTTTGCAGTTCATTCACAGTGGTTGGAGGCCCTGGCCTGCCCATTCTCCCTTTATCTCCCTCTGCCTCTTTCTCTTTCAAATAAACAAATAAATAAAATGCATTAATTAAAAAACATTTTATTTATTTGTTTTCAAGCAGGGAGAAATAGAGAGAAGAGAGACAGAGAGAATGGGCATGCCAGGGCCTCTAGCTGCTGCAAACATACTTCAGATGCATATACCTCTTTGTGGATCTGGCTTTATGTGGGTACTGGGAAATTGAAATTGTTAGACTTTGCAGGCAAGTACCTTAAACTTTGAGCCATCTCTCCAACCCAAATATTAGACTATTAAAATTTAGCGTGAGTATTATTGTGGCTTGATTATAATACCACCCAAATAATTATTTCTAGCTTTTATATATCATCATTTTTATTGACAATTTTCACCATTCTTGGATTGATACAATTTAAAATGAGGTATTATATATACTGTTGACTTAATTAAAATTATGAGCATTCAAGTTAATAACTTTGGGTAAAGTGAGTAATGACAGATCCGAGAAACACAGAAGTTTCTAGTTCTTTGGAAGTACACTTATAGCACAAGCCAGTTTGATTCAATGATGCTTTTACTCAACTCCTTGGTCTCCACCTGTGGTAGTTTAAATGTATATCCCCCTAAAGACTAAAGGGTTTTATTAAATCCTGTAACTTGGATTTCCCTCCTCCTGGCTGGAAGAGATGGAAGGGGGGCTGATCCTGGGGTCTAGCGGTAAGGTGGGTTAGGGGGTGGATCTGATTTCCAGGTCAAAGGTGTGCAGAGATCTGAGTTCTGCCTGGATCCCTGCTGTTTTGCTGAGGTTTTGTGCTTGTTTGTGATGTTGGCTGGTGGTGCTTTTTCTCTGCTTGGATCTGTGAATAGGGCCAGCCTCTTCTTCCTTTATGGAACTTGCCCTATGCTTTAAATCAATCCCTTACTCCCATAAACTGTGCCTGTTTTGGATGTTCACCCCAGCAGTGTGGAGCTGTCTACTACACCACCTTGGCTCAAGCAACCAAAAATGGAATCAGTAATATTTAAATCATGGTTCAGAAGGTGCCAACCTTCAGTGTCATTCACAATGTTAAAAAAAAAAAAAAAAATGAAGAACGCACTTCTGTTTTAAGAATGGAGAACAGAAGGAATAAATAGTTGGTTTATTATTCATTTATTTACTAAATCTTGTAAAATATGTATTTTTTTTCCATATACATATATATATTCTCCTGATCTCTGCTCCCATTTTTCTTGGAGGTGCTCCTGAAATGGTAACGATATTCACTGTGGGCTCATGAAGGCCTCAGTCAATTCCTAAAGTGTCTCAGTGAGCTTGCCTCAGGGTACTCCTACCCAGTTTGTGCCTATTGCAATCATTCCGCCCCCTCTTACACAATGTTCCCTGAGTCATGACAAGCTTGTTTGGCAGTCTGATTTAGTGTTGAGTCCTCGGTAAACTCTGGATTTTTGCTTTCATGAGTCTTGATTGATCACTGTGTCTGGAGCCGGTTGTGAAGCTAGTAGCAAGAGCAGTATTCATGTCTTACTTCCTTTGCAATTTCAGCCCAGCCCCAAGCAGATGTGGTAGAGGGTGCATGTCGCATGATGGGCATTGAGCCATTTTGGGTGTGTTTTAAGTTTTAAATCTATACTTCAGTGATTGGAGCCTCTGGATCTCTGCTTTGGTAGGTGTTGAGTGTCCTCAGTGTCTGTCTCTTTCACTCTTGTGCTGATATCAGGTTCACCAAGAAAGGAGCATTTTTGCTCATTTCCCAATTCCTCTGTGGTTTCAGCAGGGGCTGGGGTGAAGTGTGCTGGTTCGTTTATCTCCTCAGATCCCACTACCATCTGGAAAAGAGAAGCAGCTTTTGCAACAGAGAATGAAGTCAGCACAGGTTACATAAGATAAGCATTATTAATTTAGAACGAATTTGATGGGTGTAGTCCCACTTATAGCCCCATATTATGGGGAGCTTGATATTAGAGAGAAAAATCATTGTCTGAATATGATTCTGACTTGTTTCTCAGTTCCAGATATGGGTTCCTTTCCACTGAGTGGATCTGTTAGCCAATCTGAAAGCAGTTGGATACCCACCAAGGCTATGTACCACTCTTGCACTTGTGTGAGCATGATGTCAGGTTGTTTGCTTCTGAGTAGCTTAGAGCTCAGGTTGCTCAGACCGATATTGGCCACTTTCCACTTTTATCTCATGTAGATTCTTCCAGCACTACTCAGGCTAACTGTCTAGGGTCTGCCTTTCTTCTGGGTTCCAAACAGGTCTCTCCATGTTCCATGCAGATAGCATATCTTGAAATTATGGTCAGCACCCACTGTAAAATGGCCTTTTAAAAATTTGTTTTTGGTTTTTGAGGAACAGATGCAGTTCATCATATTCCATTTGTGAGTTTAAAAACCAAGTCATTTTTTTCTAAAGCTAATCTAATTTAGCAGCAAATAACTATCTATTTATCAAGGTCAAATACACAAAAAAGTTACTGTATATTCTGTTGGTAATATAAATATGATATTCTTTTTATTATTATTTTTTTTTCAATTATTTTTGGAGAGAGAGACAGGGAGAGATATACAGAGGGGAGAGGGAGACAGAAATGGGCGCACCAGCAGTCTCTCAGCTGCTGTGAACGAAATCCAGATGTGTGAGCCCCCTTGTGGTCAAGCGTGGCATTGTGTCCTTGCATCACTTTGCATCTGGCTAAATGTGGGACCTGGAGATTGGAACCGCTGGACATTGGAACCAGCATTCTTAGGCTTAGCAGGCAGGCGCCTTAGCCGCTAAGCCATCTCTCCAGCCCTAATCATGATATTCTTGTCTACATATTTCTACCTTTCTCAAATCTATGATTATTAGTTCACACACAAGTAAAACATTTAAATTAAAAATTAGTTTTTGCTGTTCAAAGAAAATAGCAAATAACTAAGTTCATTGAATGAAACACAAGATCTTGGCAGGTGTGTGTGTGTGTGTGTGTGTGTGGTGTGTGTGTGTGTATCTACCTTTTAAAAGTGTCATTTCACTGACTTGACCATTTTTCACAGACTCTCAATTCATCTAATCCAAGTACTATACATTACTCCATCTGCTTCACATTTCTTCGGTGCTATGTTTTTGTTTGTTTGTTTGTTATGGTCTTTCCTTTCTAGTTTTCTACAATACAACTTTGCACTTCTGGTGATTGACAGTATTGGCCATGTCTCTTTCCTCCTTACACCTTTTCTTCTCTCCACCTGGGCCTCCTGCTGCCTGCCTGAGGCTCACAACCTTCAGGGTGCTTAGGTTCCCATTTTGCATAAAGAAATGCAAACAAAGCCAGCTGTTATAACTGGAAACTACTTATTTATGATCAATTTGTCAGTTTTGGTGAAAGCACTTGGTCAACAATTTGTCTTGTTTTTGTGAGGAAAAGGGAAAGATAACAACATCTTTTTTCGATTGAGAAGAATTTTAAAAAATGATTGAAAAAATTGAAAAAATTATTTGGGTGTAGTGGCTCACTCCTTTAATCCCAACACCTGAGAGGCAGAGGTAGGAACATCACCATGAGTTCAAGGCCACCCTGAGATAACATAGTGAATTCCAGGTCAGCCTGAGCTAGAGTGAAACCCTAGCTCCAAAAACAAACAAAAAAAATGAAAACTTTATTAAGCTCAAAATATAAAATACATTTATAATACTCAATGAGTTACTTATAGTAATATTGTAATAATTTGCTTCTCCACTGACAATCTTAGGAAAATGTGATATATAACGATTAGGTAAGCTGCCAAGATTTATACATTAGTTCAAGTGATGAATAAAAGTTTGAATCCAGGCTTTAGAAATGGCTAAGCAGTTAAAGACACTTGCTTGCCAAATCCAGTGGCCTGGATTTGATTCCCTAATACCCATGTCAAGTCAGATGTATAAAGTAGCACATGTATTTGAATTCATTTGCAGAGGTAAGATGTCCTACCACACACATTCATTTTCTCTCTTTCTCAAGTAAATAAAAATACTGCTTTAAAATAAAAATAAAATATTGAAATAATCAATAATGTCAATACTGCCTTTTTCTCTATGTATGAAATGAGCTTCAGACCATACGTCCAGGGGCAGCTTTGTAGACTCTGATACTCTTGGAATAACTTGACTATTAATGATAACAAAAATGAAAAGAGAGGAGACTTGCACATAATGTGGCATATAGGAACCATGCCAAACAATCCTGGTCAGGGATTTAAGCAAAACCACAGCAAAATACACTCTTCTTCTGCAGGAGTATATTGTTAGACACAGCTAAAAAGCAGGAGAGACCAAGATTTGCCAGAAAGTAGGAAAACAGCCCGAATCCCACTTAGGCGCTCAAGGCTCCTGACCAGGGCGATCCACGCACCCACCTGGCACTGCCAATCAGTGCCAAGCAGCAGAGACCAAATAAGAGGATTTTCCAACCTCATCAGCCTCCTTGCAAAGTCAAGAAATCACAAGGAAACACAGCTGAGATCCTCTAAGAAGCTACGGAAAGGGATACAGGTGGGACTGCATGAGCAACTTCAGACTTCCTGTATTCTCTGATCCCCCAACCATCAGAACTGTGAACTTCTGGCTTTCAGCCACATTGGAAGTGCATCAGCCCAGCTGAACAGAATTCCAGCTGCAGCTCCACAGCACAACACAGAGGGATCGAGGTGAGCACTCAGCATTGGTGAGATTGGAAGCCATCAAAAGGTAACAAGGCCAAAAAAAAAAAAAAAAAAAAAAAAAAAAAAAAACAGGTACATAGGCCTGCATTGGAGTGCTAATCTCTCTTTCCATGTCAGGGCAGATTATGGGTTACATATTCTTGGTTGGCAATATTTTCAAATAAGCTGTTTTTGAGTTGAATTTGTTGCCTTTGATGCTTTCAGATTTATAGGGCCTTTGTCTTGCTTCTGTCATTATTGGGGGCAAGGTCTGGCTCAGATTCATGCTGACATGGAACCCAATTCAGAATAGAAACTCAGCCTCCCACCTGACAGGATTAAGGGTGTAGAGAAACACACATGCTTAGGGAGTTTGGCTTTATAAGACTATCTGTTTGTTTTAATCCCCACACTTGTATATTCTGGGCTGGTTTTTATTGAATGTGTATATTGCTCAGTAGAAGTTCAGAATTTGCCAGGAAATTTTTCCACCCAGTCCACTAGAATACTTGCTTAGGATTACTTCTGGTATTAGTCTGGTGTATAAGAGCTACACTTGACACCTTAAACTCATATCCTGAAAGTATATAAAGGTGGATCACCACATCTATGAACACTGCAGATAAGTAGAAAACACAAGCATCAAATCAATTCAGGATGCAAAAGCACTACATCATAATACAAGAAACACAAAGAATCAGGACAATACAATACCACCAAAAATTATTAATTCATCAGAAATGATTAGCAATGAGACTGTTTTAGATGAAATGCCTGACAAAGATTTTAAAAAATGATTTTATCTATGCTCAAAGAAATCAAAGGAATCAAAAAAGAAAACAAAGTAATTAAAGAAGAAAACAAACTCCTGAAAGAGAACACAGAAAACCAGCTTAATGAAATAAGGAGGTCATTACAAGACATGAGTAAGGAAATAGAAATACCAAAGAAATCCAAGCTGAAATTCTAGCTCTGAAGAACACAGACAGTCAAATAAAAAACTGTGGAAAGTCTCACCAGTAGAATGGATGAAGGAGAGGACAGAATATCTAAACCAGAAGATTAGGTGGCAGACCTAATACAGTCCAACAAAGAGAAAGAAAATGGGAAGGTATGAATGAGAATTTAATGATATCTAGGACACTATGAAAAGATAAAACATAAGAATTCAGGGTATACTAGAAGGAGAAGAATTTCAATCCAGAGGGTTAGTAGGCATTTTCAACAAAATCATAGAAGTAAGTTTTCCCCAAATTGGGAAAGAAATGCAATGTAAGTACAAGAAGCTTTTATAACACCTAACAGACAAAACATGAAAAGCACCTCCCCTCACCATGTTGTAATTAAACTACTAAACACTTCAACCAAAGAAAACATATGGAGAGCAGTTAGAGAGGAAAAGCAAGTCACCTACAAAGGCAAGCCCATCAGATCACAGCAGATTACTCAACACAAACATTAAAAATCAGAAGGGCTTAGAAAGATGTATTCCAAGTTCTGAAAGATAACAGCTGTCAACCAAGATTACTTTATCTTGCAAAGTTATCTATCCAAATTGATGGAAAAATAAGGACCTTCCACAACAAAAACAGGCTAAAGGAATCTATGACAGCTAAACCAGCTCTACAGAAAATACTTGAAGGGCCGGGCGTGGTGGCGCACGCCTTTAATCCCAGCACTCGGGAGGCAGAGGTAGGAGGATCGCCGAGAGTTCAAGGCCACCCTGAGACTACATAGTTAATTCCAGGTCAGCCTGGACCAGAGTGAGACCCTTCCACGAAAAAAAAAAAAAAAAAAAAAAAAAAAAAAAAAAAAGAAAATACTTGAAGGAATTCATCATGCTGAAGAGAAAGCAAAACACACATAGGAGGAAATAGGAAAAAATAAACCAAACTCAAATAACAGTTAAAACAAGTGAGTATAGGGAAAACAGGAAACACTACAAAACAATAAGAATTGTGAGAATAAATACATACTTTTCAATAATAACTCTTAATATCAATGGCTACAGTGCCTCAACCTCAAGACACAGGCTTTCAGACTGGAGTGAAAGGAAGGATCCTGCCATTTGTTGCCACCAGGAAACTCATTTCTCAATAAAAGATAGACACTGTCTTAGGGTGAAAGGATGGAAAATGGTCTTTCAAGAAAATGGGCCCTGGAAACAAGCAGAAGTTTCTATCCTAATATCTGACAGCATAGAATTCAAACCAACATTAGTGAGGAAAGATAAAGGTCATTTTATACTGATTAAAGGAATACTCCAAAAGGAGGACATTATAATCATAAATGTAATATGTACCTAACATGGAGGCTCCCGATTTCATCAAACAAACACTATTAGACTTAATGTCAGAGATAACACCAAGCACAATTGTGGATGACTTCAATCTCCCACTCTCATCAATTGACAGGTCATCCATGAATAAAATAAGCAGAGAGAGATCTGGATTAAATGATGTCATGGAACGAATGGACAATATATATATATAACATTACATCAAAATGCTACAGAATATACATTTTCTCAGCAGCATATGGAACATTCTCTAAAATAGACCATATATTAGGAGACAAAGCAAATCTTAACAAATAAAATATAGGAAAACCGAAATAATCCCCTGTACTCTGTTTAACCACAATAGGATTAAACTGCAAATCAGTAAGAAGAAAAACTACAGAACATACACAAATTTATAGAGACTAAACAGTACACTATTGAATGATGAATGGGTCATTGAAGAAATCAAAAAAGGAAATCAATAAATTCATAGAATCAAATGATGATGAGAATACAACATATCAAAACCTTTGGGACACAATGAAGGTAGTCCTAAGAGGAAAATTTATAGCTCTAAGTGCCTATATTAAAAAATTGGAGAGTTCACAAGTAAACAATTTAATGCTTTACCTTAAGGCCTTGGAAAAAGAAGAACAAGGCAAACCAAAAATCAGTAGATGGGAAGAAAAAATATAGTAGGACAGAAATTAATGAAATAGAAACAAAAAAATCCAAAGAATCAATGAAACAATGAGTTGGTTTTTTGAAAGGATAAACAAGATTGAAAAACCCTTAGCAAATCTGACCAGAAGAGACAAGATACAAAAATTGATAAAATTAGATATGAAAAAAGATACCATTAAAACAGATACTAAAGAAATTCAGAAAATCATAAGGACATACTTTAAGAGTATAAAGTACAGATACCCAAGCAGTTATAAAAAGTCTCTCAACTAAAAAAGTCCAGGCCCAGATGGATTCACTGGTGAATTTTACCAGACATTCCTGGAAGAACTAACACCACTGCTTCTCAAACTTTTCCATAAAATAGAAAAGGAAGGAATTCTACCGAACTCCTTCTATGAAGCCACAATTACCCCAATACCAAAACCAGACAAAGACAGAAAAAAAAAAAAAGAAAAGAAAATTACAGACCAATCTCCCTCATGAACATAGATGCAAAAATTCTCAACAAAATATTGGCAAAAGGAATACAAGAATATATCAGAAAGATTATTCACCCCACCAAGTAGGCTTTATCCTGGAGATGCAGGGATGGTTCAACATACGCAAATTGATAAATGTAATACAGCATATTAAAGGCTTAAAGGACAAAAATTACATGATCATCTCAATAGATGCAGAAAAGGCATTCGGAAAAATCCAACAACCCTTCTTGGTAAAAGTATTACAGAAACTGAGAATAGAAGGAACATAACTCAGCATAATAAGAGCTATTTATGACAAACCTATAGCCAATATAATACTAAATGGGGAAATACTTGAAGCTTTTCCACTAAATTCAGGAACAAGACAAGGATGTCCAATTTCTCCACTTTTATTTAATATAGTACTAGATGTATTAGCTACAGCAATAAGGCAAGAAGCACTCATAAAAGGGATCCAAATTGGAAAGGAAGAGATCAAATTATCATTATTTGCAGAAGATATGATTCTATGCATAAAGACCCTAAAGACTCTACCAGCAAACTGTTAGAGCTGATGAACACTTTTAGCAACATTGCAATTTACAAAACAAACACACAGAAGTTAGTAGCTTTCCTATATGCTAACAATAAACATGCAGAGGATGAAATCAAGGAATCTCTCCCATTCACAATTGCCTCAAAAAAATAAATAAATAAAGTACCTAGGAATAAACTTAACCAATGAAGTGAAAGATTTCTACAATGAGGATTTTATTATTATTATAATTATTATTTTTTATTTTATTTAATTTATTTATTTATTTACTTTTTTGTTTTTTTGAGGTAAGGTCTCACTCTAGCCCAGGCTGACCTGGAACTCACTCTGTATTCTCAGGGTGGCCTTGAACTCCCGGCGATCCTCCTACCTCTGCCTCCCAAGTGCTGGCATTAAAGGCATGCGCCACCACGCCCAGACTTACAAATGAGGACTTTAAAACACTCAAGAGAGAAATTACAGAAGACACTAGGAAATGGAAGACATCCCATGTTCTTGGATTGGAAGAATCAATATTGTGAAAATGGCAATCTTACCAAAAGCAATCTATACATTTATTGCAATCCCCATTAAAATCCCAATGGCTTTCTTCACAGAAATAGAAAAAAAATCCAAAAATTCATCTGGAAACACAAAAAAAAACACCAATAGCCAAAACAATTTTGAGCAATAAAAATCAGGCTGGTGGTATTACCATACCTGAGTTTAAGCTATATTACAAAGCCATAGAAACAAAAACAGCATGGTACTGGCACAAAGACAGACATGTTAATCAATGGTACAGAATAGAGGACCCAGATGTTAATCTAGGCAGCTACTGCCATCTGATATTTGATAAAAATGCCAAAAATATTCATTGGTGAAAAGACATCCTCTTCAATAAGTGGTGCTGGGAAAACTGGGTATCTATATAGAGAAGGATGAAATTAGATCCTTGCCTTTTTCCATGCACAAAAATCAAGTCCACGTGGATCAGGGACCTTAATATCAGACCTGAAACTCTGAAATTGCTAGAGGAAAAGGTAGGGGAAACACTTCATCATATTGGCATAGGCAATGACTTTCTGAATATAACCCCAATTGCTCAGGAAATAAAACCACTAACCAACCACTGGGATTTCATGAAATTACAAAGCTTTTGTACAGCAAAGGACACTGAATAGGGCAAAGACGCAACCTACAGATTAGGAGAAAGTCTTTGCTAGCTATATATCTGACAGAGGATTAATATCCAGAATATACAAAGTACTCAAAAAAACAGAACAGTAAGAAATCAAATGACCCAGTTAAAAAATGGGCTATGGAACTAAATAGAGAGTTCTCGTTGGAAGAAATACAGATGGCACATAAGCATCTAAAAAGGTGTTCTACATCCTTAGCCATCAGGGAAATGCAAATTAGAACTATTTTGAGATCTTAATGGCCACCATTAAGAAAACAAATAACAATAAATATTGGCAAGGGTGTGGAAAAAGGGGAACCCTTCTACACTGTTGGTGCGAATGTAATCTGGCACAGCCATTGTGGAAATCAGTGTGGAGAGGTTCTTCAGACAGCTGAAAATAGATTTACCACATGATCCAGCTAGAGCACTCCTAGGCATATATACTGATGACTCTTCTAATTACCTTAGAGATACTTGTACAACCATGTTTAATGCTGCTCTACTCACAAATGCTAGGAAATGGAACTAGTCTACATGTCCCTTGACGGATGAACGGATCCCAGTTAGATTCTCCAGGTCCCATGTAAGCCAGAGCTAGAGCACAAACTGACACATGTGTCTGGAGTTCATTTGCAGTGGCTAGAGACCCTGGCATGCCCATTCTCTCCCTCTCCCTCTCTTTTTCTCCATCCCCCCCCTCTTTCTCTCTGTCACAAATAAAAATAAATAAATGTAGGAATAGAAACAAAAGATACAAAGAGTATTTGAGAGATAGAGAAAATAGAAGAGGAAAAAGTACTAGAAAATCAGTAAATAAAAAAGAGGAGATAACTCAGATCCTAATACCAGTGAAACAAACTATAAAGAAAAAAATAATAAAAATGAACAGTTTAATACAATGAAAATGCCGGGCATGCCAGGCGTAGTGGTGCATGCCTTTAATCCCAGCACTTGGGAGGCTGTGGTGGGAGTATCCCAGTGAATCTGAGGCCAGCTGGAGACTACATAATGAATTTCCGCTCAGCCTGGACTAGAGTGAGACCCTATCTGAAAAAGGCAATACATACATACATACATACATACATACATACATACATACATACATACATACATAAATAAAACAAGCAAAGTTTAAAAGTTAAAAATACTAGTTTGCTATAATTTAAGCATATTTCTCCCATGGAAATCTAGCTGTCTTCTGTCTCATATTTTCTTTTGTGACTATTCCCGCTTTTGTCACTCAGTGACAGATGACTTGCATGCTTTTTGGTGGCCTTTTTTGATATATTGCCCTTAGTGTAGCCATCAGAGTGTGGTGGTACATGTATGCCCACACTTATCTACAACCTTGAAAACAAACACACAAAAGCATCTACCCTATAGCAGACAGCTTCAGGTCCCTGAGATGAGGATACAGACCAGGCACAGTTGCGGAATAAGGGATATTTATTGAAGCTTACAGGTCCAGGGGAAGTTCAATAATGGCAGAAGAAGCTGATGTGCTTTCACAGATCAAAGAAGAAAGAGAGAGAGAGAGAGAGAGATTGAGCCACGGGTCAAAAACCACACAGCACACTTCAGGAACACCAGGCAGTAAAAACCACACAGCACACTTCAGGAACACCAGGCATATCTTTAAACTGGAATGTCAAACACATCACTACACCTTAGGGCTGGACCCTAAGATTCACCCAGTGACACTGCCTCCACCCAGGTGGCTGCAGATGCAAACTACAAACTAATAAAACACTGAAATATATTGGGGGCCATCTATTGAAACTATCACATATAGCCATACAAATAAAATACTAATTCATACACAGCAATATGCACAAAATGTTCCTTTTGATCATCCTTCAATTATTGACCATAACGTACCATGGACTGAATACGTGATGAATCTTTGCTGCTTATTTTACATATTATCATTCTTCCAAAATTTAAACTCATTTTTATATTATAAATTATGTTATAAAAATTAGTGAGACTCAGCACTAGGAAGGAATTTAGTTAAATATTTGATTTATGTTTCTACTTCCTTCTACTAATCAAGTTTTTTAGATACCAATATATTCTTGAAAAATGTTATAAGGTTTTATTAGAAATAAATGCGTTTCTATTTCTACAATCACATGTATGCTAGAGGTATAGATATTTATTATAAATAATTAAATAAAAGCTGTCTATTGAAGTTTGAAATCCATTTTTTCATGATAGCTACAGAGGCTCGTATTGCTTAATAGATGTTTTTTATAGGAAAGCAAAGAAATTCTAAAAGAAAAATTATCCTAACTTAGTATTTTAATGAATAGTAATGCTACAATGTGTTATTTACAAAAATGAACTATGGAATTTGCATGTATATTAACTCAATCAGAGAAAAATTATTCATTTTTTTCATTATATGGTTCTTTAGCATCTCTGCAGGAGTCATGTTTCTGGTGTTTGTTAGTACAATAGAAAAGTAAACAAAATCTTTAACATCCAGTCCATGTCCAGTGTAGTCTATATTATCATAGATAAAGTCATTATGTCTTTAGGAGCTAGCTTATTTAACAAAGTGATGCAGAAGCATCTCAAAATTCATAAACTATATGAGGGTGGTTTTTAAAGATTTCGAAATACAGTTCCACATACAACTTGGGTAATACCATGCCATTATAAGTTGGTTTTAATTTTAGTCCTATTAAATGATGAATGTAATTGAGCCTACCTTTAGATGTTTTATTATGCTCTTATATCCATTTTTACAAGTTCCTTGTCATGCTTAGTTTGGCTAAAACAAATGTCCAATAATTTTTCATTGTTTTCTGTTTGCTTACCCAAAGAGGACAATCTAAGCAAAGAAAATCAAACTGAACTCTTTTGACAGCTTTTGTTTCCTTGGCTGTTTTGTAATATATCCACGAATCATTCCAGAATCAGATATACTGCCTTGTACCTCACCATTTTCCTGTAATTTATGGAACACACACGGCTTTGTTTGATTTCCCAAAGCTGCACTGACTCAAGGCTTGAGAAAAACATTTATTTTGACTGGAGTGCTGAATAAACACAACTTTACAATTTTAAAGGGAATCATTTATCAAATACATTCTATTAAAAATGGGATAATTCAAGAGAATATTTGTATGTTTTCTTCCTGCCTTTAATATTGAATGTGTCAATAACATTGTAATGTAGGATTAGGCTACAATCGCTAGATTTCAAGGGATAAAAGACAACTCTATTATTACCTTGTTGACTGTGCATTTGTTGTATCTTTTTAAAAAATATTTTTAATTATAAGAGGGAGAGAGAGAATATAAGTGTGCCAGAGCTGGCCACTATGCTTTGTGCTTCTAGGTTTATGTGGGTATTAGGGAACTGAATCCAGGCAAGCAGGCATTGCATGCTAGTGCCTTTACCGCTGAACCATCTCTCCTGCCCTGTTATATCTATTTTCTCTTCTCCATGTATCTTTTGAATTATTTTATATTGGCATATTCTCAAACACTTTAGTATACACTTTGATAAAATAGGTCTTACAATTCATGTGGGGAATGTAAATTTAGGAAAAGTTCTGTAAGTACCCATTCATGGGTTAAATATCTTTAATATGTTTTCCTAGCATGTGTCATCAATTCAAAACTGTTTTTAAACTTCCTAATTTGTAGCTATCACAACTTCATACATTCAAATATGAGTAGTGGTCATGTGTGACAATATAATGAAAGAATAGGTTTTAGATAAGTTTCAACCAACTATTTTAAATATAGACAGCCCATGAGAGTACACCATAATTTGGATTTCACATTTTCTGGTAAATTCACTCCCATGAGATGAATGAAACATGGTCAAAGCTTTTGCTGGCAAAACAGAAAGCCATGGTAATAAAAATATGAAACAATTTTGAAAATATTTTTCCTTGGAAAGTTTCTATGCTATTAAAAATGAATTCTTATGGACACAGGTTAAATTCTGTTTACACTGACATAATTGCCATATTCAGAAGACGTCAGCATTCATCTCAGGTGAACATATCCTTTAATATAAGCCAAAATTAATTGTAGGGGTTATAGTGTGCTCTTAGCTTAAAACATTAATTGCATCAGTATATATTTTTTTTTTTGGAGAGAGACAGACAGAGAGGGAGAGGAAGACAGAGATGGGCGCGCTAACAGCCTCTCAGCTGCTGTGAACGAAATCCAGATGTGTGCACCCCCTTGTGGTCAAGTGCAGCATTGCGCCCTTGCGTCACTTTGCATCTGGCTAAACGTGGGACTTGGAGATTGGAACTGCTGGAGATTGGAACCAGTGTTCTTAGGCTTAGGAGGCAGGTGCCTTAACCACTAAGCCATCTCTCCAGCCCTCCTGCATCAGTAATATTTTAAAGAAGGAACAATTTTATGTGAATTTCAGGCCTAGTGAATGATCAAGAGGAGATGACCACAGATGACCACAGATAACCACAGATAACCACAGATGACCACAGAAAGGCCTGGTCTAGTAGTAGGTGCTGAAATCTGAGAAAGACATGGCGGAATGTGAAGACCTGTCAAACCTTGATGTGAGTCATAGATGTTTTCTTTCTTTAGGCACAAAGGTTGTATGTTATGGCCTGTAATCTTTTAAGAATGAGACACTGAAGTGAAATGCACATGTTCGCTACCAAGAAAGTGCCATCATTTTCAATTCAGTACAGGATGACAACCCAGGAACATGGATATCATGACCAAAATATAACATTCTCATGATCATGAACTTAGAAACTAGTATAAACATTCTCATAAAGTTTTAAAGGTTAAACAAAGTAGAAATGGGAACATTGGAAATCCACATTTGGAGAATGAAACTAGATGCCTATCTTGCATGAATTTCAAAACCTACTTCAAGCCGGGCATGGTGGTGCACACCTTTAATCCCAGCATTCAGGAGGCAAAGGTAGGAGCATCGTCATGAGTTCAAGGCCACCCTGAGATTACATAGTGAATTCCAGGTCAGCCTGGGCTAGAGCCATACCTTGAAACACTGAAAAATGAAAAAACAAACAAACAAACAAAAAAAGAAACTAACTTCAAAATTGACAGCCGTCTTTAATGTAAGAATGATTTCATTTAACTGCTGGAGGAAAACAGAGAGAAAGAAAAAAAAATAAACTTCAAGTTATAGGATAAGGAAGGATTTTCTGAACAGGAATCCAGTAGCTCAGGGCATGAGAGAACTGAGGATTGAAATACGCTGTAAAAAACCAAAAGACTTTTGTACATCAATGGAAACCGTCACTAATAAGTCAGCCAGAATGGAGAGACTTCCAGGTAAGATGTCAGTGTAGTAGCTATGCCAAAGCAGCCTGCAGGGAGGATAAGCAGAAAAACCAGCAAAATACACTCTTATACTGAAAACTTGGAAGTCTATATGGAATTATCGACTTCATCAGAGAAGCAGGAGAGACCCTGAGCTTCTAGAAAGTAGGCAACCAGCCATCATAGTCTCCCACCTACTCTGCCTTGGGTGCAGCAGAAACCAGGTGAAGGGATTTTCCACTCACATCAGCCTCTTGGCAAAATCAAGAAACCTGAAGGAGAAGACAGCAGAGACCAGTTGAGTATCCCATGAGGAAGAGGATCAAGGGGACCAGCTATCCAGCTCTGGTACAACTTCAGGCACCCTCCACAGCCTCTCTTCTACCAACTGCCAGTGCCAGCATCCACTGGAGACCTGGGGTAGGATCATCAGGTATGCAGCATGCATCACAGTCAATCACAACCACAGAATCAGCTAGACTAGCCCAGCCTACAGCCCAGTAAGGAGGGACCCAAGTGACACAGAGCATAGGTGAGACCAAAGCCATCCCAAAGTATAACAGGGCCTACTTACACCAGTTCAATACTTTCCCCAAAGCCAGGTATATAGGCGTGTACTGGAGGTGCTATCACAACTTCCAAGTCAGGGCCAGTTATGAGTTATATCCGATCAATGTTTGGCTTTGCCATTCTAAATTAAGCTGAATTTGGGAGTTGTCCTTTGTGGGTTTCTGATTTATAGTGCTTTTGTCTGTCATTCTTGGGGGTTGGGTCTCACTCATCCCCAGGCTGACCTGGAACACTTTACAGACCAGTAATCTCAGCCTCCCAGTTGACAGGATTAAGGGTGTGCAACAACAGACACACTTAGGGACTTTAACTTTGTTAGATTATCTGTGTTAATACCCACTCTTACATAAATACTCTGTATTGGTTTTGATTGAATGTTTATATTGTGCAGTTGAATTTTGGAATTTGCCTGCATTTTGCACCACTCAGCCTACAAGAATACTGGCATAAGAGGAAATCCAACACCTAGGTTCACTTCTGCTGTTACTCTGGAAGTAATATAAGTACCACACCTTGCACCTTAAACTCCTATCCTGAAGATATATAAGACTTACATGTCTAAGATTACTGCACATATTTAGAAAACCCTAGCATAAATTTAACATAAAATGTAAAAAATCTACATTATAATACAAGAAACAGAAAAATCAAGACAATATAATTCAACCAAAAATTATAAATCCATCAGAAATGACCTCCACTGATACTGATTGAGATGAATATATGTCAAAGAATGATTATAACAATGTTCAAAGAAATCAAAGAAGATATCAAAGGAATCAAAGAAGAAAACAAATTGCTGAAGGAGAACACAGGAAACCAACCTAATGAAATAAGGAAGTTAATAGAAGACATGAGTAAGGAAATAGAAATACTGAAGAAATACCAATCAGAAATACAAGAAATGGAAAACACAGTAAGTCAAATAAAAAGCTCTGAAGAAAGTCTGACCAATAGAATTAATTAGGAGAGAACAGAATATCTTCTCTAGAAGACCAAGTAGCAGATCTAATCAAACATATGAATTCAGGGCATAGTAGAAGGAGAATTTCACTCTAAAGGCACAGTAGGTGTTTTCAACAAAATAATACAAGAGAATGTCCTACACAAAAGGAAAGAGATGTCAATACATATACAGGACTTCTTTAGAACACCAAACAGACAAAATCAGGAAAGAATCTCTCTTTGCCAGATTATAATTAAACCACTAAACACACAAACCAAAGAAAATATATTGAAAGCAGTTATAGAGAAACATTAAGTCACATAAAAGGCAAGCCCATCAGGATAACAGTCCATTAGACTACACAAACTTTAAAACTCAAAAGGGTTTGGAATGATGTATTCCAAGTTCTGACAGATAACAACTGTCAACCAAGATTACTTTACCTAGCAAATGTGTCCATCCAAATTGACAGAGAAATGAGGACATTTCACAAGAGAAACAGGCTAAAAGAATATATGAGTACTAAGCCAGCTCTATAGAAAATACTTGATGGGATCTTTCATGCTAAAGAGAAAGAACACACACATGAAAATGCAGGAAAAAATAAACCATGCTCAAATAATAGTCAATACAAGAGTTAAAGTTAAAATAGGAAAACTACAAAACAAAAAGAACTCAGCTTTATAGTATAATAGAAATCTCTTTTGTATTAGGTTTTCTGGGCTGGAGATATGGCTTAATAGTTAAATCTCTTGCCTGCAAAGCAAAATGACTCAGGTTTGATATTCCAGTACCCATGTAAGCCATATACACATGGTGGTGCATGCATCTGGAATTTGTTTGCAGTGACTGGAGGCCCTGGTGCACCCATCCTCTTTATAAGCCTTTCTTTCTCTTGCTTAAATAAATAAATAAATAAATAAAAAATAAAAAATTTTAAACGATTTTCTAACTAATATCAATTGGTATAAAGAAAATATATGGATTGTTATGTTTACATTATCAATTTTATATTGTTCTTTAATGTACCACTACTAAATGACTTTTCTCAAACTCTTGTAAAACAGTGCAGTCATATTTTAGTGTTCATTATGCCTCATAGTTTATCATTTCATTGTTATCTTTATTATGACATAAATATTGTGCAAATGACTTAATATAAAGACTATCTTTGAGATAGGCTAAGGAGAAGGCTCCGTCATTAAAGGACACGTTACAGAATCATGAGAACATGAGTTTGGATCATCAGAACTTACACAAAATCCAGGCTTAGCAATAGATTCCTGTAATCCCAGTACAGAAGTGTTGGAAGTGGGATCCCTGGGTTGCTGGCTAGCTAATTCAGCCAAATCTGTGAGATACCAGCTCATTGACAAAGATAGTCTCCAAAAAAAATAACAATCTGAAGACACCCTCCTTTGACTTTGGGCCTCCAGAAGCATATGCACATACATGCACATCCATCTGCACACAAATGTCTGTCCACAAAGGCAAAGAAAAGCACACTACACACACACACACACACACACACACACACACACACACACTTCAAGATTTAAATAAATGTTTGTAGAGGGTCCATACTTATATTTTCTTTAATGTATTTCATGTTAACAATATTCTTGACAATTGCTTAATATTTTAATGTTCTTAAATTGTAAGAACAATTGAATACAAGGGGAATTTTATGAAGTTTTTACTCAATTGATTAAAAAATGTTTCATTTGTTGATCTATAAATTTAAGTCACAATGTAATTCAAGTAAGTCGAATAAACTTGTTTCTGAAGGCCAGTGCACTTGGTCTCCTCAAGAAAAAGAGATAAAATAAATTGAGTGTCCCAATGTCAATAAGGTCCATCAACCAGTGTTACAAGCGTGTATGTCTAAGGCACCTCAAGGTTACAAAACAAATTCCTAAAAGTTCAGCTTTATTACTTCGCACTGGGTCACTGTAAAACCTCTGCATCCCATAGGGAACCGTTTATTTCAAAATCAATGTTGGAGTTGTTTGAAGTGAATGGAGTTATCCCTGAACCAATGTTCAAGCAGTTAGGATTACAGGTGTCTAAAATCAGCTTGTCAGGGACTTTAAATATTGGAAGACCAGTTGCAAAATCTAACTTTATTTGAGGCACTGTACAAATTTCCTATACATAATTAACCCATTAGCAAGAAAGACATCTATAAACTCTCTGGAGAATCATATTTATACAAAGTGAAAAATTCAGTGTGTCATACTTATGGAGGGAGACACCCAGAGACGACACATATTCTGTCATTTGGATGCAGACATAGAAAAATAAGCAGGAAAACGATTTTACTGCTTCCCATTGACCACTGACATGATGTTAGCATTCCCAGAGCTTTGGCAGACATTTGTTTTCATCACCTATCACTGTCCGCTGTAAAAACTGTAACTGATTGCCACAATAAGTCCTTCCTTCCTCAGGTTGGTTATGCCTAGTATTTTTTTTTACAGCAATATGAAAAGCTACTAATACCATCCAATAACTATTTAGTATATTAAGTTAAGTAAATTGTGTCTTAGTCAAAGAAGAGATAAAGGGAATAATTGGTTGTCTTTTGAAAGACTTTGTAAACGTCCTTTTATTTGTAAGTCTTAGGCACTGAGAATCAGACTGACCTTTATGACTAAGCAACAACTCTTCACACAATACCTAACGGAAGAAACTGGCTCACAGTTTGGGTACATCCATCATGGTGGAGAAGTCATGGTGGCAGGAACATGAGGAAGCTGGTCACATTGCATCTGTATTCATAGAGGGAAAGGAAAAAAAAATGCTGCTGCTCAGCTGGCTCTATTCATTCTGGTCGACCAGCCCATGGGGTGTTGCTGTGCAGTGTTATGTCTTTTCACCTCAATTAACCTAATCTAGAAACTCCCTCAAGATGTAGCCAGAGACTTGTTTCCTAGGTGATGTTAGCTGACAATTGAAATTAACAGTCACATGGAGGCAAATTAAAAGTAGAATTATTCCCAATGTGTTCATGTCAATGCAATATACATTTTTTTGGGGGGGAGGAGAAAGACACAGAGAGAGACAGAGAGAGAGGGAGAGGAGGACAGATAGAGATGGGTGCGCTTATAGCCTCTCAGCTGCTGAGAACCAAATCCAGATGTGTGAGCCCCCTTGTGGTCAAGTGTGGCATTGCGCCCTTGCATCACTGCATCTGGCTAAACGTGGGACCTGGAGATTGGAACCGCTGGAGATTGGAACCGGCTTTCTTAGGCTTAGCAGGCAGGCGCCTTAACCACTAAGCTATCTCTCCTGCCCGCAATATACATTTTAACATATATTTCAATGTCATGTTTTGTTTGAAATATATTTGGGTCAAAATAATGAAGACATTTTAACTCATGATATTTATGGGAAACAATGATGCTATAATCTAATCAGTAAAGTCATTTTTGTTGAACAAATCAACTGGATGAGATTTACTCTTTGTCAGTTATATAAATTTATTGAGAAGCTTCCTCTTGGCAATTGCTAGTCTTCCAAATTCCCACCTTACAAAACTGTGTCAAGGTTTTGCACACTGAGTAATAAAAGGGCTACATTTCACCTTGAATGTTTTTAGTTTCCGTCCACTCCTTGCCCCCATGCTCTCCATTGTTCCCATAAAAATTCCCCCCAAAATGTTACATGCAGTGTTTATCATTAGATTGGGGATAAATGAATCAAATACTTTATTTAAAATAAAGCTGTGTAGGGCTGGAGAGATGGCTTAGGGGTTAAGGTGCCTGCCTCCTAAGCCTAAGAATGCTGGTGTCAATCTCCAGCAGTTCCAATCTCCAGGTCCCACGTTTAGCCAGATGCAAAGTGACACAAGGGCGCAATGCCGCACTTGACCACAAGTGGGCGCACACATCTGGATTTGGTTCTCAGCAGCTGAGACACTGCTGGCGGCGCCCATCTCTGTCTTCCTCCCCCCCCGTCTCTCTCTGTGTCTCTCTCTAAAAAAAAAAAAGAAAGAAAAGAAAAAGAAAAAAAATTTAAAAAAGTAAAGCTGTGTAATAGCATTTTAATGTAGAACAAAATGTTGCATTCACAGACCTTTTTGTTTGTTTGTTTGTTTTTTTGAGGTATGGTTTCCCTCTAATCCAGGCTAACCTGAAATTCACTGTGTAGTCTCAGGGTGGCCTCAAACTCACAGTGATCTGGCTGCCAAGTGCTGGGATTAAAGGTGTGTGCTGCCATGTCCAGCTCTTCCTTGTGCTTTTCTGACCACACATGAGGAGTCAGTGAGTCAATAAGGAATAGTCAGTGCAAGAGAAACTCAAATGGAAACTGTGATCCAATGTGGCCAAGTGACACCACCAAAACACAGTACTGTAGACAGGGTTCATCAAAGCTCCAGTCAGAGCTGGAGAGGTGGATTAGTGCTTAGGGTGATTGCCTGCAAAACCAAAGGACCCAGGTTCAATTTCCCAGGACCCACATAAGCCAGATGCACAAGATAGCACATGTGTCTGGAGTTAGTTTGGAGTGGCTTATAGACCCTGGCACACCCATTTTCTCTTTCTCTCTCTCTCTCTCTCTCTCTCTAAATCCTTCTCTCTTTCTCTAATAAATAGAGGCTCACAAGACCTCATCACTGAAGAAGAACTAAAATGAACCCAACGTGGCTCAGGGAAATTTGTGGAAGAGGGCAAAAGAGTGTTAGAGCCACAAGTTGGGTCATTATGCACAGAGACTTTGCCTCTCCCCCATAACTGTGTTTACCCCCATAGTGCATAAATCCACATTCCCCAATGAGTAGGGTGCCTTCGGAGGGGGGAGGACAGGGAGGAGGCTACAGGAGGTACCAACATGAATGTAAAAGTAAAATAACTAAAAAAATTAAAAATAAATAAATAAATAATAAAACATATAAAAGCTCAAGTGTCTCCCAAAGGATGATATAATTAATAATTATTTATTGATTGCATTGGGAAAATGCATATCACATATATAATGATTAAATAATAGTGGTAAACAAAGTATACCTAATAATATATGTTATATAAGCCATATTTTACAAAATAACATTCATAAATAAGATTTATTTTGCATGCATGTATATTAAATTTGCCTTCCTGAGGTTATGAAATTCCACCTCACTTTTCTTTCTAGGAAATAAGTGGAATTTAGCATATAGTTAACTGTGTTATGTATGGCTAGACTTGGAGAATGTATTTACAGCCAAGTCCTCAACAGTGGATTACATTATTTAATCATTTGGTGAGTTACAATTGATTTAGCCACTTTCTGTCTTCTGGGATAATGGTCTTATTTTTCTTATTTGAGAAATGTGAGATTCTTATGATATTGTCATTTTCTTTGTTTAATCTTACAGTTGGTTTAGCTAAATGTGTTCAGCACTGTTGAACAGCCAGTCCTTGGGTGACTCAGTGGGAATATTCCTGGTGGCAATAGATTTATAGCTACAGTGGAATGGCTTCAAGGGAGCCAAGATATAGTATTTTCTAGTATTACATTTACCATGTGCATGCATGCATGCTAAATTTTCTACTAAATTGTCTTTTTTTTTCTACCCTTTACATTTTCTTGCTTTGATATTTTTCTGATTTGACTTATCTGATTTTCTTTGTTATACTGTTTACATGGTTTTGTAAACCATGTTATATCAATAATCATTTATGGAGTTTTTAGCACTATGCCACAGTTAATGTTAAGATAAAAAAATAGAGATCTCAATGGGGGTCCTGCCTTACTGAAATTGTTAGCTGATAGTCTATGTAAAAGATATTTATTCACATAATGAAATGGTACATAACAGTGATGAAAACAAGGTAGAAAGAGTCACAAGCAGCCAAGAGAGAAGTGTAATCATCCCAAGTGGTTTTCAGGGAAGATGGAAGATTTATTCAGCAGCTAGTTCTCAGGTCCTTCCTTTCACTAATTATAGGATTTAAACAGACACAGAGAAGAGAGGAAACTAGAGATGCATTTTATATAAATATATGCTGAGAGAGAGAGAGAGATATCTAGTAGTCTAAGATATCCTGGAATGCCATACATAGCCCAGACTGGTGTCAAATTTGTTAGTATCCTGCTGGAATAATAGGCATAAAGCACCATGTCCAGCTAAGGGTTGAATGGGTTTTCTTAATCTTTGCATGTTTATGTATTTCTTGTCTTTAAACTGGCTCACTGCTGACTACTCCCATGTTAACTATGCTTCTGGGAATTACATATATATATATATATATATATATATATATATATATATATATATATATATATATTCTTTTCCTTTTCTTCTTTTCAATAGTTTCCATGCATAAAATGTGCATTTACACTTTACAAAGTCATACCTGAAGGAATTTTCATGGTCCTTAGCAATGTTTCATAATTGCTTAAAAGAAAATGCTAGTAATAGGCTTAAAAAAGTCTTTTATCTTGTAATGGATTTCTCACCTACAAATCAAATTTTCTGTTTTTCTTTTAAACAAGGATGCATACAGCCCAGGGTTTCCTTGAACTCACTATACTGCCCTTGTTTACCTTGAACTATTGGTCCTCTGGCCTCTACCTTCCTATGCAGGGATTACATGCCTGTGCCACCACACAGTTTTCTGAAGTACGCAGGTTTGAATTCAGGGCTTTTTGTATACTAGGGAAGCTCTCTACAGATCTACCCACCTGTCACCTTAGTCCTCTGAGTAGCAGAGGCCAGAGCATCAATCGGCCTCCCTCTCAGACTTTTTGACTAAACAAAGGAGTTGCAGTCCAATGAGAGACCCTGCCAAACAACCAAACAACATGTGAAAAATATTCCTGAAAAAAAGCAGACAACAACAAAATAAAAATGTTGTCCTCTATTCTGCACAAGCATTTGTAACCATAGACACCTGCAGAGATAGGCAGATTCCCAGAACTTAAAGTTCAACCAATCTAGCCTTACTGGTGAGGTATATGCAGAGGGAGTACCTTTCCTCAAAATGATGTGTATAACAAAGTTAAGAACCCCTGAAGTTGTCTTCTGGCTTCCACATGCATGGACCTAAACAGCATGAGAACCCTCTCACACAAATGTGTGCCCCCTTCCATACACAATGATACTCGTATAACACACTCATGTTGCCGGTCCCCCCCCGCACCGGCAGGTAGGGCTGAAGAAGGAGCCAGTCCAGTGTCTCCTCTTGGGGATGAGCGGGATGATGAGTGTCGGTGACCCAGACCCCCTCCTGTAAGACACCGGAGAGAAAAACACACTGGGTCAGGGGTCGTTTTATTGTAGTATGAAGGTGTTTATATAGCTTTGAGAAAGAGGGTGGGTCTCAGGATGGGAAAAAGGTGTAAGGGCCAATAGTATTTCACCACATCAGCAGTAGCTGGGCGGAGGCAGTTTTGGCTTAGGTCTTGCTGAGTCACTCCTAAGTGGGAGTAATAGGCCAAAGACAGGTGGCTAAATTCTAGTCAGGCTCAGGAAGTTCCATTAGGCCTCACACCCGGGCCTCTTAGGGCCCAACAATACGTATGTAAACCAAAATGAAAAACACCATTCTCATGTCACTTACTTACCAATCAATCACTTGTGCAAAATATTTTTTCACCTGCCATGCTATTTTAGTTCTCACATTAATTTAATCCCCACTTGATACCATGGATATTGAGAGGAAGAGAGATTGCATCTGGAATGACTCCTTTTCATTGATTCCTCTAACTCCTGTGCCCTGCACCCTGCACCGTTGTGTTGATGTCTGTGATCTTTACTCACTGGAAAAATGTGATTTCCTTCATTATTATAGAAGGACATATCTATCCATATTTTTGAGTATTAGTGACCAAAATGTCTTTATTATCATAGTAATAATATCTAGAAGCAATAAACTGTGAGACACATAGCCATCATTGTCAACTGAGAGTTAGTTATGTCCATCTTTTTATTTCTTTAACTCTGTAATTTGATTGTTTCAAGTCTTCATCTGTGTGTGCTGCCATAAAAAAAAATCCATCCAAATCTAGGTTCATCAACATTTCTACATCCTATTAATAATTTGGGAGGGGACTTTAAAATATGGATATAATATAAACATTTCCACTTTTAAACTAATTCTTGAGTAAATTGTAAGTTAAAAATTCTTCCATATATCATATTTTATCTTAAATACATATAGAATTCTTCCTCTTTTCTTTCCACAAACTAATCTTTTTAATTACATGCTTCAATAAAATTTAATGAAAATATTAGATCAGTATATAATGCCATTAAAAAACTTAATCATATTAAACATATAAAAGTCTTACTTTTCTTCCTGGGTTGAAGAAAAACCTATAGACAAACAGTTGATATGATCATTCATCTTAGCAAGCAAAAATTAAACAAAAATAAACAATTCATTTGCTAAGTGATTAATCTGTCAAAAATCAGTTTGGCTTGTAAAACCTGAATCCAGCTTTTTTTCCCAAATATTTTCCTTTGCTGTTTGCATTTCAGTCCAATGCTGTTCTAGTGTATACATTAACTAAATTTTAACCAGAACTGTATGTTGGGATCTGAGGACAAGACCAGCTACCCTAAAGTAGCCCATTGTCTCTTGCATTGGTCAGAGTTATTTTCCTGGATACCCACAGCTCTGCTCTAGTCCCTCCACTGATGAATCCAGATGTCTACATTTCCTGTGATGACGAACACACTGAAAAACATTATAGGTCATATTAACATGACGTTAAATGAGAAAAACTTTTAAAAAATAGTTTGATATCACCCGTGCAATCCAATAACAATTACTCTATTCCAATTATAAAAATTTTGTCACACTGAACACATTTTCAGGATGTTAAAGTCATTAGAAGAACAGAAACATTTTTTTATCTTTTCTAAAATAATAAATTTTACCTATTTAATATTCATAAAAATAAATTATTCGATATGTATTTTGCTAGAATTTTTTTCATCAACATGTTTTCCATAATCTTTCTTTATGATATTTCATATGTTTCCAGAATATTTCTTGTCCTTACTGAGTAATATTCTGCATTATGAATGTACCACATTTTTATAAAATACTTTCCCTTCTTGATGGATGCTGGGTTATTTCCAACTCAGGTAATTATGTACTATTTTATATGGTATTGCCTGAATTTTTTTTCCTCATGTTCAAATATTTAAGTCCTAACACCCAAGACCTTAAAAGATCACTGTGTTTGGAGATGGAGTATTTAATCATCAAAATAATCAGTTTTGTGGAATGTACCCAAATCCAGTATAACTTCTGTCCTTCTAGGATCGGAGATTAGGATGAGTTCATGAACAACAAGATGACCATCTGAAGACACAGAGACAAGAAAAGGTGTGCAAGCAAGGGAGAGAAGCCGTGGGAGGAGCCAGCCTTGTGGTACCCATGATTTTAGACTTCCAGAACAGCAAGGAAATAAATACCTGTTGTTTAAGCCACAGGGTTAGGGATATCATGTGATCAGCTGTGGATAGTTAATACTTGTGAATAATTGCATATTTTAACAGACCTGTAAGGAAATACAAAGAAGTAAAATCTGGTGCACATAGTATGTTCTATTTTTAATTTTTGAAAAACTGCCATTTTATTCTCAAAGTTTTTGAGCTTTATTGAAATTCTACCAGAGCTCCATGTCATAAATATTTAATGCTGGTAGTATTAATTATAACCAGTGCAACCTCATATTTCATTGGATTTTCACTTATATTTAAAAATAATTCTTTGCACATCCATATAAGTTCATTTGTGAGGAATTTATTCAAATGTGTCTTCCACTTTTCATGGATTGTTTTCTCTTTTATTATTAATTTGTAATAGTTTGTAAATATGTTATACCTAAAACTTTCCTCAGACATAAGTTTACAAATATTTTCTCACACTTTTTGCTAAAATGTTTTATCTTCTAATATGGGCACAAATGACATCAGCAAGGTCAAGAGTGACATACTAGCTTCCATGATTCGTAGTTATTGCTATCTAATTTGGTTATGTTAGACATAAGTAAAGCAATCAAAAAGAGTAACCATTTAAAATACTTTATATCCCACTACCAAACGCTGAATTCTCTTCCTTATATACTCGTCAGACAAAAGTGGATAACCTCTTGTCTTTGGAAATTATATCATTTTGACTTTTACAAATGTATAAAACTTGTGCAATTCCAAAATTTCTATACAACACTGCCTATAGATAAGAGTAGAGTGGTAGTTCAGATAGCCCCAAAGAAAAGGCTGACAGAATGATTCTTTGAAACAAAATCACCATCCAGACACATAGGCAGGTAAACACTACTTCGTGCTGGAGGGCAGTATCAAACAATCACGGACTAGTTTGCTCTTTGATAGGGAATTTGTTTCCTTCATGGCATCTTTGAACTTGTGGAGTTTCCAGTTAGTACTCTTGAAACCCATCCCTGTCTTCCATTTATCAAAGGAATTTAGTGGAAAGGTAACCCAGAACTATGAAGAGACTTCACTTTATACAACTTAAAAATTTGTTTGCATGTAGGCTCTTCCCTTTGGGTCACAGTCTGCAAATGTTTTTCTAGACCATTATCCTATATTTTTTATTTATTTGTTGGGTGGGGGGGGGAGAGGCAGAGAGACAGAGAGAGACAGAATGGGTGCACCAGGGTTTCAAGCTACTGTAAATGAACTCCAGATGCATGCCATCTGGCTTACATGGGTACAGGGGAATTGAACCTGGGTCCTTATCCTGTATTTTAGTTGTAAGGACTTGTGCCAACAAAGAATAATAGTACTAAGAAAAAGAAAATGAATCATCCATTTATATAAGGCGTATGACCCTGGTGATGTTGCAGGACTTTTCACCAAACAAAGGCTACTAAACTTAGACATAGATGATTAGCTACTTCCGCTGGCAAAGGGTTTCAGGGATGCCTGACCCCAGATTTTATGTATTCCTCCCAGATGCCACTATTCCTGGGCTCTAGATCCCCCCAGACGACATCACTTTTTATGAGAAACTCAAAATGATTATAAACTAAATTAAGACAATAATTCTGTGATTAGCACATTCAGTTTCATATGCAATAGGCAATATTATTGCACAAAAATGAGATTATTTTATTCTTACCATATAAATGTCTGATTCCTAGACCAATGAGTTGATGTGTTTTAACCTGCACTGCCTGAGAATGTGTTGCAGTTGTCAACAGAACCATAGACAGCCTACTCAATAATGTGATATCTATAAAGTTCAGAGGCACTACAGACTATTCTGCCTTTTCTTCATGTAATCTGTTTAACAAGTGTGTCCCAAAACTCCATGATCAAGAATCAGTTTTCTAGGACTTAGCAGTTAAGGAGCCTGCCTGCTAAGCCTAAGAACCAGGTTCCAATCTCCAGGTCCCACATTTAGCCAGATGCAAAGTGATGCAAGGGTGCAATGCCACACTTGACCACAAGGGAGCGCACATATCTGGATTTTGTTTGCAGCAGCTAAGAGACTGCTGGCGTGCCCATCTCTATCTGTCTCCCTCTCCCTCTCTGTCTGTCTCTCTCTGTGTCTCTCTCCAAAAATAAATAAAATAATTTTAAAAAGAACCAGTTTTCTAGAAACTTCATCGTCATCATTTCCTTATCTGTCAAGGTTTTCTCAGGAGGCAGATCCCATACCAGAAACTTGGACAGTGGGACATTTATTAGTGTACCACTTTCCTCAGTAAAGCCTGCTCTTAGCCAATATTTAAAGTTATAACCTCATACATATGCCTGGTAATCACAACATAGTTCTCTAACATTCTGTGTTCTTTCGCATGTACACATGCTCCATGATGTCAGAGATTTGTCACTGTAACACAAACTCCTCAACATCCAGCACTGTGGTTTGCCCGTCAGAGCTCTCAGCAAGCTTTCATTAAAGGAAGTTAGTGAACAAAGACAAACTTCTCCAAGAGGCAGTGAGTTAGCTCTCCAGCCCCGACCTCGGTATTTTTAAGAGCCACATGCATCTTCTGGAAGTGTGATGAGATGTTTGTGAGACATGATGCTTGAAAAAAGTGATGTTACACTGTAATGTAATGACGTTCTAATGTGTCATTAAGATCCTGCTTCAGAAAATCTCTTCCCTCTGCACAGTGCATGTGTTCCTTCATTCCATTTCTGCAGTGGCCTCCTCGCCCAGAGAGGACAGAGTAAAAGTGAACTAGCAATGCTGTTTTCTCTTTTCTTTTCTTTTCTTTTCCTTTCTTTTATTATGTAAAGAGCAGTCAACCATAAGGACTGTAATTGAACACCCAAGAGTAGTCATTACATGATTAATTACTTTGGCAAGTCAGCCTCCTACATATGTCATAAAAGTTTTCAAAGGAGAACGGTACATGGTGTACATAAAGCAGACACGGCCTGTGGATAATAACGTCCATCCACGGCTGGTTTGTTTTCAGGGCTTGTGTTTTCTGCTGGGCTCCTGGTTCCCAACCCTGGGCACGTACTGTATTCTAACATAACCGTGTTTCTGGTCGCGTGGTGGCAAGGCAGGCACAGGCACAGGCGGAGGCCAAAGCTTTTTCAAGTTTCAGTCACACAAGCGAAAGCTTCACCTCAACGAACGAGGTGACAGAAGCATCTATTCTTGATGCCAAGTTCATTTTTAATAGTTTCCTGATGCGCGATTGTTTAGTGTGCCATGATGATTTAAATGTTTTTCAAGTTCAAACTAGTACAATGCCATATGCAAGGTTCCGAAAACAGTATCGTAGAGAATGAAGTTACATATGATGAATAAGAGATTCTTTTGTTCCTCTGTGTGTGTTTTCTTACCTGTGCATAAAGGATGCAGTTCTGCAGTCATTCTGGGATCTTGTGTCAGGCTGAGGGTTAAAGTGGCACACTGCAGAAGACAGATCAGAAGGACAGGAAAAGGCCACATCATGAATGTTATCATTCAGCTCTTCAGCTGTGTGAAGCAGACTGGGCTTGTCATTAGATTACAACTTCTCTCAGGGTTTTCTATAGGTCAGAAGTCTATAGACTGATTCCAGTGAAGCAGAGAAATAATAAATTAGAAAACAGAGTTGAAGAAATCACCAGAAGGCAATACAAAGAAAAATGTATGCAAAAGTATGGAAGTGGGGCTGGAGGGATAGCTTAGCGGTCAGTATGTTTGCCTGCAAAGCCAAAGGACCCAGGTTTCATTCCCCAGGATCCACGTTAGCCAGCGGAACAAGGTGGTACATACATCTGGAGTTTGTTTGCAGTGACTGGAGGAATGCCCCATTCTCTCCCTCCCTCTCTCTCTCTGTCAAATAAATAAAACTAAAATATTTAAGGGGCTGAAGAGATGTTTTAATGGTTAAAGCATTTGCTTGCAAAGCCAAAGGACTGCAGTGCAGTTCCCCAGGACCCATGTAAGTCAGATGCTCAAGGTGGTACATGCTCTGGAGTTCGTTTGCGGTGGCTGGAGGCCCTGGAATGCCCATTCTCCTCTCTCTCTCTCTTTCTCTCTCTCTCTCTCTCTCTCTCTCTCTGCCTCTCTTTTTCTCTCACTCTCTCAAATAAATAAATATATATATATTTTTAAAAGCATGCAGTGCTTTAAGAGCCATCAAAGTACAGTAATTACTAAAGCAGTGGATGAAGAAGTAGGTAAATACTGAAGTATACAAAGATAAATTTGTGTATATCTGTATCTAGCTATATTTTATCAGAAAATACTGGGAAAATGAGTTCTTAGTTTGAAGGAAAACAAAAAACGAGGTGTTTAATATGGCTATGCTCACAAAAGAAATCAAAGCAACCCTGAGACCATCAAGGACCCAAGTTTGGACAACAGTCACCAAGGAGACCTTCAGTGAAGAAAAGAACCTGAGTCTACTACCGTCTCGTATGTAGTGACAGATGCCAAAAGGTCATGGACTAGCATGTCCAATGTGTTATAAATATAGTTTAGAACCTAGAATTTTTGACTCATGGAATACAAGAACACAATGACATTCACGACCCCAGAAAGGAGGAAGCTCCACAAGCCTCATTGGACACTCAGTGATGGCCTTCAGCTCACAAGAACTTATGCCAGATGGAAGGATGAAAAGAGGAGGGCTGGGTGACAGTGAAAAAAAACAAAGAGAGAGACAAAGGAGGAACTAGGCATTTAAAGAACTAGGACATACCACTCACGGTCAAGTTCCTAGTGACCTAGTCTTCCTTTGTAATAAAGGCTTATACAAAGACCATTTTCTCAATAATCTATGAAAAACATCTTTATTCTTAGAGTATAATTTTATGATATTTTACTGGATTTAAATTTCTTTTTTTTTAATTTATTTTATTTTATTTTTGGTTTCTCAAGGTAGGGTCTCACTCTAGCTCAGGACCTGGAATTTTGTGTAGTCTCAGGGTGGCCTCAAACTCATAGTGATCCTCCTATCTCTGCCTTCCTAGTGCTGGGATTAAAGGTGTGTGCCACTACGTCCCGCTTAAGATTTATTTTTATTAATTTATTTATTAAATAGAAAGAAAGGGAGAGAGAGTGTGTGTGTGTATGTGTGTGTGTGAGAGAGAGAATGGCTGCGTCAGGGACTCTAGCCACTGTAAATGAACTCCAGATGCATGCGTCACCATGTGCATCTGGCTTTTATGGGACCTGGGGAACTGAAACTGGGTCCTTAGGCTTCGCAGGCAAGTGCCTTAACCTCCAAGTTACTTCTCCAGCCCTGGACATAAGTTTCTGAGCAGTTACTTTTCTTTGATACTTTGAAGACATTCTGGTATTACTGATGCCTTTATTTCCCCCATAGATAGCCCAGATTAATTTGTCTTTTGTTGGTCTGAATGGTTCTAAGATTGTGCTTGTGTGCTGAGATTACAGAAGTGAACTGCTACACCTGATTTCTACAGGCCATCTTATTCAGTGCCTGCTTTAAATACCACAAAAGTTGGCATTCAGTTGGTTATAACACACACAAAATTCTTGGGTGTTAAGGCAGGAGAATGACACATTCTATGCCAGCATGGACTTCCATATAGTAAGATCCTTAAGAAGAGTGTACAAGGTATGAATCAGTAGTGCTGTACTCATTTTGCTTAAGACCAGATGATTTAACTCATGTTAGTATATTTGAATATGTATTTGGTTCTCTTTATTGTCAACTTGAGAACTCTACATTTGAAAAACTATTTAGTCTAAACTAGCTTTTAGTTCCAATAAATTTTTCTGAGTCTCTGCTGACATTTCATTATATTCATTTATCTTAATGTTCATTTGCCTATGATTACATGTGGCCAGAATTTTGCAATGAGTAATAATCAGCATTGGATTTTCAAATTTTGAACGAAAAACAAATGTATGCATGTTATCATTTATTAATTAAATATGCAAATTGTCCCCTTCCAAGTTTTTATAGTGATGAGGAATGCATCCAGAAATCAATAAAATTCCTTTTCACCATAGCTTGCTACATGATTCATGAACTTAAGACTAATTGTAAATTATTAATTTGTCAAAAGATAGGCTCCTATGGTCAAGTTAATATGAAAATGACAAAAAGAACCTCTATTGCCAATTATTCTGGAATAATTATTTTAGTTATCACCATATTGATTTTGTTTCTTCTTTGAAAGTACTGAAGACATAGGATGTAAAATTTTTTCAGATGTATAACTTACATGTTATATTCAGGATGAGATGATCTCATTTAATGAGAATTCATGAAAACAAAATAGATTCCCTAAAACAAAAATCAATAAAATGGGATTAGATGAAGCAAAATATTTCAAATATTCTACTAGATATGAATCAAATTTCATAATTTAAATGCACTTATAATAGCATGATCATAATTACAGAATTATATGCTAGTCAGTATAAATGTATTCAATACTCTAAAAACTCTGTAATTAGTAATACACCTGTAATTGTTTTTCCTCCCATGGGTAAAATTTTGGTCAACATGGATAACACTAAGAAGAAAGAAATATACATGAAGTGGGCAAGAGAAAAATTAAATGCAACTTGTGTATATGCCTTTTCATATGTAGAAATGATATACATAGGATATCTAAAATGAATGTTGAGATAGGCTTTGTAGGAAAACTGCACACACATACATACATATGCAAACATATGTACTTGTGTTATACTTTACATACTTTGTTTTATACTTCACATGGTAAAATGGTTTTGATGGAATATTTGTGATAAATGAATTTATAAATAAAACATTTCCAACCCTGATACAATTTGTGATTATGGAAATATTCTTTCATTTCTCATAAAAGACCAATTAATATGGACATACATGTATTTATGAATTGTTACTTTATTTGATAACTTATAACATTTACTTTTATTTCAGCTACTTGTAAATAACATTTATTGAAGCACTTGTCTATAGCAACATTCAATCTTTTTTTCTTTTTTAAGTGCATCCAAGAGTAGGGTATATACTGTTCTCATGACAAAAGCCAAAATTAAAGCCAATGATAGCAAATAGGACTTCTTTAGTTTTCCCTGATGTTTTACAGTTTCTAGTTAGCCATGCAGGTGAAATTATCAGCCGTCTCTAAGGAAGCTGTAGAACAGAAAGGGCTGGGTTTCTTGCTCCAGGCAAAGAATTATAGCATGTTCACATTCAGGAAGCAGCAGTTGTCAGACGCTGTCTTGCTCCGCACAACCCCACACCTGGAAATAGTCCTGAGGACTCTCACAAAGATTCATGGAGTGAGCCTCTGGTGATAAGTCCACTGGTGGGCAGATGAAGCACCAAAGGGGCTTCAAGAGTTCATCTGGCCTGGACCTTTCTTTTTAATGTACAATTCAGTAAGTTGCCGAAAGTTTTGAAAAATACATGAAGTCTGGGGAAAATCCCACAAACAAGTCATGAAAATTTAATATAAGTTCCTAAAATTTCTCATGCCATTTAGGGGAGTGGATTCCATTCTGGTCACCTCAGGACAAGGTAGTGACTTAATATTTTACTCTTCCTATAATTTCTCATAATGCTGTACAAAATGACTTATACACTCTGCACCTGTGAGTCATTCTGTTTTCATTTAGCATCATGTATATGAGATCCATCCATGTGTTTAAAAGTACCTGGGTCTTGGCCCATTGCATGGCTAAGTACAGTGTATTCAACTTTTCACCAACTGAAAACCATTCAGTTGTTTTAGAAATCAGTCATTCCCCAAGCTGCTCTGTACACTGACATTGACACTGTTTTGTGAAACTACTAGACCATATCTTCTCATGTGTTCACAAGGACATAAGCTATCTCAATATTTCATGTAATCCTGGTGGAAAAACAAAACAAAACAACAACAACAACCTGCAGAGGTACTCTGGATACGAGTTTTGTGGTTTCTTATAAATTAAGACGCAGGTTAATCCTGGAATGCAGCAAAGTCCTATTAATCATCCTGTTCCTGTTTTGCTTTCTGTAAACATTCATTCACGCCTTTTCATAGGATGATGTGAGTGTGTCAAGTGCATTTTCTGTCAGTTCTACAGTTAGGTTTTAAAATCAGCATTTTTACTTTGTGGTACCTATGGTCTCCCTTTTTCATACACAACACCAGCCTCCCCTCCCTTTTTTCTCCAGTGCTATTCCCCCCCCTTTTTCTGATAGCTTCAGATGATCTGATGTTATTCACTGACCAATTTTTTTTTTAAAATAACTTGGCCAGTATTTATTTTTTTCCAAGGCATGTTTAAATTGTACCTTACTTTTTGAGTTTCTCTCAATCCATTTTCACAGATATAGTAAGATTATCGATTTCTCTCTTGCTCTAATAAGTGTAGCCATGTCTTTTATACTTTTGTATTTCCTATAACAAAGATTTTGCATTTTATAATTAATAGACTTAGTAGGATTGCCAAATATAATTTTCAAGACTTGCTTTTTAGTATATTTCAAAATTATCTAAATTTTATCTAAATTTAGGTCCTCATACATGATGCAGGTCATATTTAAATATATTTATTTTACACTTTATTACGTAAGAATCTTGTGATTTTATTGGATTATCAATGGTATAGTCCAAATAACATCCACCTGTTCATTTCTACTTATTATTTTAGATGTTTATTTTATATATATATTTTTTAGATAGAGGCTCACTCTAGCCCAGGGTGACCTGGAATTTAACTAGGTAGTCTCAGGTTTACCTTGAACTCATGGCAATCCTCCTAACTCTGCTTCCCGAGTGCTGGGATTAAAGGTTTAATTTAATATACTTTATTCCTCCACTTTCTCCGCCATTGGCTCAGTAACTGTACATATTTAAAAAAAAGTAATGCTTGCCCTGGGGGTTTTGATGTATAATTATAATCATTCAGTCTCACATAAGATAACATGATGTGGGTTCATGTACTTTTTATAGACGTTTTCGTTTTCATTTATAATCCCATTTCCTCTACAGGATTTTAAGGGACTTACTCTATTGTATTTTAATGTGCAGTTCCTAAGTGAAACTAATAGTAATGCTGAGCTAGTATACTGGCCACAAATTTAATAGATAGAAAGATACTGCCAAGGTCATTTGGAAATCAAACTTTTAATTATCCATCTATGGCAGCAAAAATAATTATATATATATATATATATATATATATATATATATATATAGGATGCTAGTAATATGACCACAATAGTAATTTTTTAAAAGATTTTATTTTTATTTATTTATTTATTAGAGACAGCGAGAGGGAAAGAGAGAGAGGGAGAGAGAGAATGGGCACGCCAGGACCTCTAGCCACTGCAAATGAACTCCAGAAGAGTGCGCTCCCTTGTGCATCTGGCTTATGTGGGACCTGGAGAATCGAACTGGTGTCCTTAGGCTTTGCTGGCAAACACCTTAACTGCTAAGCCATCTCTCCAGCCCCACAATAGTAATTTTAAACAATAGTGACTATATTAATCATTGCTTCCAATACATCACAGAGTACTGTGATGGTTAAATTCTGTTGTGAATTTGATCAGTTTAGGAATCCACAGACATTCCTCTTCGTTGGGTCTGTGAAGTTGTTTCCAGGAAAGATCAAAGGAAGGAAGAAGTCCTTCCTCTAGAGTTAGGCCTCCCCCAGAGTGGACAGCCCTCCTGCTGGTGGGCTTCATGTGGGAATCTCAGGGATGAAAGCCCTTCTTGCTTCCTGTGCTGCTTGCTAGTGAATGCCTTCACGTGTCAGTGCTTCTATCCTGTTTGGCCATCTTTAGTGCCCATTGTAACTGAGTATCCTCAGCCTTCCAGAGTGGACTGAAGACCAGCATCTCTCCAGGACGCCTCCAGGCCTTCAGCGCTGGATTGGAACTGCTGAGGCATCCAGCCATGACGACTGAGCAGCTACCAGGTTCCTTGACTCTCAAGCATGATGACTGCTATTGTTGAACTGTTGTCTATTAACTTAATAAATTCCCTTTAAAATTTTTTTTATTTATTTATGAGCAACACAGACACAGACACAGAGAGAAAGACAGAGAGAGAGAGAGAGAGAGAGAGAGAGAGAGAGAGAGAGAGAGAGAATGGCCACATCAGGGCCTTCAGACACTGCAAAGGAACTCCAGATGCTTGTGCCCCCTTGTGCATCTGGCCTACGTGGATCCTGGGGAATTGAGCCTCAAACCCCGGTCCTTAGGCTTCACAGGCAAGCGCTTAACTGCTAAGCCATCTCTCCAGGACCAAATTCCCCATTTAGTACAATTCATTCTATCAGTTCTGTTCCTATAGTGGATCATGACTAATAAAAGTAGTAAGAAGATTTTGAGTATATAAATTAATGGCACATTCTTATCTATATTAGGAAGTCTTTACTTTGAATTGGCATAGAACAAATACGTATGTCTCTTTTATCAGAATAGGTAATATCAGAATATAATATACTGATTCCAACCTAAGGTAGTTTATGATATAGCTCACAACTTTGTTTTTCAGCACTGAATAAACTAAAAACTAATTTCATTTCTATTACAAAAAATTGGAATTGACAAGGGAGTATTAATAATATAATATATTTTGGGGTGGAGAGATGGCTTAGCGGTTAAGGTACCTGCCTCCTAAGCCTAAGAATGCTGGTTCCAATCTCCAGTGGTTCCAGTCTCCAGGTCCCACGTTTAGCGAGATGCAAAGTGATGCAAGGGTGCAATGCCGCACTTGCCCACAAGGGGGCTCATGCATCTGGATTTCGTTCACAGCAGCTGAGAGACTGCTGGCACACCCATCTCTATCTGTCTTCCTCTCCCTCTCTCTCTGTTTCTCTCCAAAATAATAATAATAATAATAATAATAATAATAATAATAATAATATAATATATTTTGTTGACATGAAACTTTCTATTACTTCAAATGTAAAAACAGTACTTTCAAACATTCCACATGCTACCATTTATAGTTCAGCATAGTATATAAAACATGTGCCTGTTTCTTAATTTTATCAAAGGAGAAGCATTTTAGAGGAATCAAGTCTGTCTGAATGTTCACTGGAAGTCGATAGCAATGAAGAGGTACCATGAACCTGGAATGTATCAGAAAGAGGAGTGACCGTGTCCCTGTCTTCCCACTCTTCTGAAAGACACCAAGCACTGTCAACAGCTCAAGCAGTGTGTGAATTAATTCCGTGAAAATCGATTTTTCCATTAAAACTAAAATTATTGGTTGATAAATTTTAGCATTGTACTGTCTAAAATAGGTTGATCAGTTTATCACTTTTACAAAAGAAAAAAGAAAAAGAAAAGAAATAAATTCTTGCTTTTGTAAGTATATGTGAAGACTAAACACAGGACTTGCCTGACATAGAAGCCAGGAGTCAATTGTTGTGAGCTCCGTAAGCTTATCATTCGCCTTCATTATTTGCACATTTAAACCTTCTGTTCAATTATTTGAAACAAACTATTTTATTTTAAATAATAAAATATTGAATATAACTAAACTGTGTGGGCTTTTTTTTGCTAAATCATTTTTAAATTAGAGACCTATATACAGTAATTTCCCCTCATTTTGTAATTTGATGAAAGTTGTAAGCTTTTTAATGAATCAATTTTCTAGTCTCATTTTGCTTCTCAATTTTAATGTTTCATTATCTATGGTTTGGCACCCCAGATAGCCCATTTTGGAAGTTTATTTCTTTAAAAAGAAGTAATTCATTTTGCCATTATGAAAATTAAAAAATCAATGTGGACTTCTTTATGCATAAAACCCATCTTTATAATACAGCTGTTGCAATGATGCAAGGAAATTGATTCTTGCCTGTCTTAGCTCCTTATATAAATAAGGGCTGGATTACCCTATATATACGGAACTACAAAAGCCCTCTAAAACACATAATTACCTTTCAAAGGCTATCTTCCTTAATGATAGTGTTCAGAGTCACTTACTCTGTAATGTTCACTGTGACAGCATACATACAAATTATTCAACAACATAAAAGGCATACATGTGGGCTGGAAAGATGGCTCGCTGGCAAAAGTGCTTGCCTGCAAAGCCTAACGACCCAGGTTCGATTCCCCAGTTAACCACATAAGGCCAGATGCACAAGGTGGTGCATGAGTCTGGAGTTTGTTTGCAGTGGCTAATGGCCCTAGCACACCCATTCTCTTTCAATCTATCTGTCTCTTTCTCTCAAATAAATGAATAAATAGGACTCTGTCTAATAAATAAATAAATAGGACTTTTGCTTAACTTAAACTGAGTAAATGATCTTTGCAGCTTTCAGAAACTGCAATTCTTTTTTGTGTGATGTGAGCCTTGCCTTTGAGAATGTGTGTATGCTACATGGAGGAGTTCTGTGTGCTGCCTATCATACTAAGCTTTTTTCATATTTTACATAATCTTTTTGCAATAAAACCCTCATCCTTGTATTTCCTTTCAGGCATGTGACTTATGAAAGTACTCTGATCGGCACCTTTCTAGTCCTCAGCGGATTTCTCCGTGAGTCAGAGGTGTGATTTTTAGCATTCAATTATAAATATAGGGCTGGAGACATGGCTTAATATTTAAGGTGCTTGCCCACAAAGCCAAGTACCCAGGTTCTATTCCCCAGTGCTCATGTAAAGCCAGATGCACAAAGTGGCACATGCACCTGCAGTTTCTTGCAATAGCTAGAGGCCCCTGTTGTGCCCGTTCTTTCTTCCTCTCTCTCTCTTTCTCTCTCTCACACATACACAAACACAAAATAAATAAATTTTTTTAATTGCAAATAGAAATCACTCTTTTTCTGACTTATTCAATTTGTTTATTCTTGAACTCTAGTGTATGGGTCCTCCTATGAAAGATACAATGTTGGCTCCCGCCCCTTTCCCTTCCTCTCACTATCCTTCTCTTCCTCTCTCTTTCTTTCTTCCTTACTATCTTTTCCATGTGTATGTGCATTTGGGAAGTGTGCTTGTGTTTTCCTGTTTGGGGACCTGAGGTGTTCACCAGCCATCCTCTTCAATTCCTCTGTGTCATATTTACCTAAGTAAGATCTTTAAGGTGACAGACTCCCCGCCAACATCCCCTGCATCCAATCCCTGATTTCTGAGGTTAAAAGTGGACCATCATACCCACTCGGCATTTATATTTGTCCTGGGGATCTGAAAACAGGTTCTCACACCTGTATATTGAGTGCTTTCTCCACTTAGTCATCTTCCCAGAACCAAACTTAGATTTACAAAATCGTAACAGCTTGTTCCACTGTGGAATGAGGTGACTATTTTAGTGCCTCATGGAGATAGCTCAATATACACTTTCAAAAAGACTGAATCCATTCCTGATGTTGTTAAACCTTATAAAGTCCAAATAATTCTTATAACTAAATAGACTAGCAGAGATCAAGTAAATTCGTTCATAAACATGATGCACGGAATATAGTTTTGGCTTAAACTTAATAACTGGAAGCCAGTTAACAATTCCAATAATTTCAACTACACAACATCAGAGGTATCCTAAAATAACGTATGAGTAGGCAGCCAAAAAGCACAATTAACTTTTTGGAATGTGGAATCTAAATAGATTTTCCTTCCAAAAGCAATGATTGGTCTCAAATGAAGCATCATCACTGGCAGTGTATTGAATATTTAAATATCAAGTTCTTGAAGGCTAATATGTACATGTATGTGCATATGTGTATCTCTAATATATATTGTTTGCATGTGAATGTGTGTATATAGAATAACATGGTGTTATATTTTATATACTAGAATGTCAGGAACTTCCAAACTGCAGAAAGGGAAGGCTAGTGCATTATATCCAATGTACACAGGGTCACTGTGATACAGCTAGTACTCTCCAAATCCACTACAGTTTCCACATAAAAGTATAAACACACACACATACGCATAAAGAAAAGTACCGATTTTTGGTCAAGAAAAATGCTTAGACTTTCAAATAAGAGCCATGCATTTTCAATAGGAATTAAATTATTATGTAATTTTAATATTGTTTGATAGATGAAAACTTTTTCTAGAATAATGCTACCTTAATTTAGAGCCAATTATAAAATCAGAAAATAGCTTTTGAACCAGGCAAAAATAATTAGTTGGTCCTAAAATGATCAGATAAACATTGATTTGCATCTGAATGCATATATTATCAGAATATTAGTTTACCAAATTCATGCAAACCTTATAAAAGGAGACATATATCTTTCTAATATACATTATGTAGGATGCTGACCAAGAGTGAGTAATAATAAATTGCAAGGAAGAAAGTGGGGACAGAACACACACACATGATATGTGAACAGAAATGATGGTGATGAGGGTTACAATGGGTGATATTGAGATGGGGATATGGGAGGGAGGAGAATCAAGTAAATCTAAAAATACCACAATTATACTTAAAACTCTATATGCTAACTAAAAATTAAAATAAATCATTATAAAGGCAGAAGAATAAGTACTATCAGTATCATATCATGCAACCACTGGAATTACCATATTGAAAGTTAAAATAAGGCTGGATAGATGGCTTAATAGTTAAGGCACTCACCTGAGAAGCCTAAGAACCCAAGGTTCAATTCCCCAGGACCTCTGTAAGCCAGGTGCACAAGGTGACACATGCATCTGGAGTTCTTTGGCAGTGCCTGAAGGCCATGGTGTGCCCATTCCCTATATCTGCATATTTCTTTCTTTCTTTCTTTCTCTCTCTCTCTCTCATAAGTAAATAAAAAATGTGTTTTGAAAAATAAAAAACTAAGAAAAGAAACTTAGAATAGTTCTGATTTGCATGTTAAGGTGGCAGCAGACAATGATGGGTGTTTCATATGCAAAATTAGCTGATTAATTTCAGCAGAGTATGGAAATGATAAGAAAGAATAACAAATCAATGCTATGGAACAACTTTAATGTGTTTATTCTTTGTGCTAATTAGTATAGTCAATAATGTGTGGATGAAAGCAATGAATTTGATGGTAGTTGAGAGACTATTTAAGTAAGAAAACAATACCAAACAAACAAACAACGCCATTACTTTCTTTCTTCCAAAGCAGGACAGATGATTCACAAGGACAATGTCCAAGAAAATATTCTCTTGTTTTTTCGGGGGTGGGGGATTTAAATTTCAGTGGAAGGTGTTGAAGACTGTAGAGAAGGCATAGTTGTAGAAGATAGTAGAATATTGAAAGAACAGAATTTGAAAGACAATGAAAGCTACCTAACTATGAACACAAAGGGCCAGAAAAAAAATAAACCTAATTAGAAAAAACTTCCCTGGACACATAACTAGTAAGTTAAACCACACCAAATAAAGTGAAAATAGTTGAATATTATTGGAGAAAAGAATTTACATACAAACTGGAATGTATGGGAAAAGCGGTATTGTCCCAGGAGATTGCTCTATCCCCCAAATATTTCAAAAGTATTCGAGAAATTAAAGATCCTTTTCAAACAACACATCTTCGAACAGTAATTACAAGCAGAATTATATTTTTATTTTCAATTTTCAACAAGAAACAACATAACAAAGACAACAGCAGACCTAAATGTTTGGCATGTCACCAAACTAAAAAAAAAAGTTTGAAAGACCATACATGTGAAAAGGTGTTCATATCAAGATTATATATGGAACTCCAATAATATAACAGTGGAAAGTAAATTAGTCACAAAATCAGCAGCACCTTCTCACAAGTGTACACACTCACGTAGAAATGCATGGAAATATCGCAGCATCTTTAGGAATCAGACAAATGTAAGTCAAGACCCCAGTGAGGCATCGCCTTATTTTGGTGAATGGCTCTTGTCAAAGAGATAAAGGATGAGAGATGCTGGCAAGGACAGGTGCTGCATGGCTTCACTCATAAACGGGACATGACAAATTGATCTGATCAAAACAGAGCAGAAAAGTTACCACAGTCTGGACTGGCAGGGGAAGGGGAGAGCTGCAGAAAGGTTGATCAGTGGGCATCGTTTCAGTGATCAGCATAAGGAGTTTTGGTGAACATCAAAGCATTCACAGTGGACTAATAGAAAGTATGTACTGTGCATTTCAGAACGCTAAAGGAAAGGACGTTGTTTTGCCACAGAAAAGTGATTAATGTTTGAAGAGAGAGATGTTTAACTTGGTGGCATAATGCCCAATTGTATTAAATACCACAGGGTATATAATTAATATGTGAATTTCAGCATTGTGATATGTCAGTAACAAGCTTAATGTTTATAGAAAAGAAACATGTAAAAAAATCAGTGTATGATAAACATCACAGTGTATATTTCAGGGGACAACACACTATGTTTAATCATATAATCTCTTTCTTTCCTTTCTTCCAATCAGAGAGAGGATCATCCAACACATAGATTATGTTTGAAATAAGATTATATTCACCCACTCTATTGCTCTCTTCTTGGATTGCTTCTTCCTAGCCTTTGGTCTTCTTTCTTGAACATTCTCTACTATCCAGTGGAACTTTGGCAGTGATGATCAGGTTCTATATTCCTGTTGTCCATTACGACAACTTGCCCACATGTAGCTGGTGAACACTTGAATTATGGTCTGTGCTTGAGGAACTGAATTTTATATTCTATTTGATTTAAACATATATCAATTTCCTTTTCTATAACCAACTATCATTAGCAGTCATTTTATTAGACTGTTAAAAGCAAGTAAATAGTCAAGGAGGAATAGTGTCAAACAAATACTTTAGAAAACAGAGCAGGAAATGTATATATTAAAATTGTAATTATCAAGGATACTTATAGGGATTGAAACTATAATAATGGCATACCATGCACATCAACTGAGTATATTGTATTTCTTTTTGTTCTTTTTTTCATTTTTTATTTTTGGAGAGCGACACAGAGAGAGACAGACAGAGAGAGAGAGAGAGGGAGAGGGAGACAGATAGAGAATAGGCACTCCAGCAGTCTCTCAGCTGCTGTAAACGAAATCCAGATGCATGTGCCCCCTTGTGCAGCATTGCGCCCTTGTGTCACTTTGCATCTGACTAAACGTAGGACCTGGAGATTGGAACTGGGTTCTTAGGCTTAGCAGGCAGGCACCTTAACCGCTAAGCCATCTCTCCAGCCCCTTTTTGTTCTTTTTTAATATTTTATTTTTATTTATTTATTTGAGAGGGAAACAGGCAGAAAGAGAGAGAGAGAGAAGACAGAATGGGCGCACCAGGGTTTTCAGCCACTGCAAAGGAATTCCAGATGCATGTGCCACCTTGTGTATCTGGCCTATGTGGGACCTGGGGAATTGAACTGAGGTTCTTTGGATTTGCAGGCAAACGCCTCAACTGCTAAGCCATTTCTCCAGCCCTTGTTACTTTTTTAAACATGGACACAGATAGCAAATATCAGAGGCCAGTCTTATAAATTCTAGCTCATCTAGCCCTATCAAACACTATTCAGTCATGTTGTTAAGCAGCCCAAACTGATCTTGAGCTCTAAATTGTTCGGCTTTGGTCTTGCCTACCTAGATAGACCCTGCCTCAAACAAACAAACAAACAAAAAATATTGGATGAGTGAATGAATAAATGAGAGAAAGACAGTCTACCTCATGGTACATTTTGCTTCTTTTCTGATAATTAGTGACATTTTGATCATACAAATAAGTTTGGTATATGTTGGTATTCTGATCTACTGAAAACAAAAATTTCTATAATCATTAAACTGTCCTATAACATGAATCATCATATCTGTAGCTTGCAATACCTGAATGCATAGGCCCTAGTTTTTACCTTCAGTAAGTTCAGTGGTTGGTGTTTTATTGATTGCAATAGACTTTTCTAGCTGTAATACTTTATGACAGTTACAATTAAATTTGTCTCTATAAATCCACAGAGATATCTTAAAATCATAAATAACAAGTAGCCATGTCTTAAAGAAACTAGATTTGTTAAATTCTCTCGGATGTACAGTCTCCCAAGGTGGCCAAACAGGACTTAAGTGAACTCTGTACAGTCCACACATTTATGGTTTATCTAGTTTCTTTGTTGTATGTTCTGCCCTGGAACAAGCTTCCTAACTCAAAGATTGCCTTGTTTTCATGACACAGCCTTAGTAGTCCTCCTCGTTTTTAGTTTCTTGGGATCTGGGCTAGAAAAGAAAGCATGAAGAAACACACAACCAGTAGTCAGCCCTTGTTAGGAGATTTCTGGGAAGCAGCAGTGCCCAGCAAGTTCTGTCTGGAAATACAACAGTATGTCTAGAACATGTAAATATTTATACACTTCTAAAAGAAAACTTCAAAGGAAGGAGTGTGTAGGCAGGAGACTTTGCCTCCAGCTCAAGCTTACTGGGTGGGTTTCACATCATAACAAGCATGTATTTCTTTATGAGGCATCATAAGGGTACTGTTATATTCAACTCCACTTTACTGACACTAATATCCAACTGGACACAGGTAATGGGAGAACAGGTTAATTTAAGACATACAAATCTAGGGAACACCTTCAATGGTGGCAAAAGCTGGCTCTTTTTCATAAATTCAAGCAGAGAGACACTACCAACAGCTAGCACCACGTGCAAACATCAGAACTCAGTCTGCGTCCTCCACTTGCCTTTGGGCTGGAACTCAGATCCTCCCCCAAATACACCTTAGGGCGGCCCTTTCCCCCAGTGACACCTCCTTTAGCTGGTTGGCTGAAGACCCAAGTTACAAACTTATTTTTTTTAATATAACACCTGTATCTATGGGACCATACACTTACACATTCAAACTACCAAAGGTATTTAAAGCCAGCGTTCTGGACAAGCATGAATGGATGTTTAGTTGGCTCACATAATATTTCTGGGACTTCTGCTGAAGTGCATGCTAGAAAATTCAGTAGGTTTCAATATATTCATTCCTTAGCAAGTATAATAATTGTCATCTTCTGTGATCTGGTAGACACTTTTTGTTTCTTATTTTATGACAAGCAACAAAAACAGACACGGTTTTAAAAGAAAATGCCCTGCAGTCAATTTCATGTTAGATTTTGTTTTGTTTTATATTGACATTACTGTTAATTTTTAATGGAGTTTTCTGAGATAATAAAACAACGTGCATGAGTAAACTTTTTAATGAAGCAAACTTTATACATTAAAGCTAAAATATTTCAAAGTGTAACATTTTCTGTCACTGCCAGAATAGTGTTTCCAGTGCATGCATGTGCACATGCACACACACACACACACACACACACAAATACACACACATCTATATATATGAGAGAAAGAAAAAAAGTTGATATACTGCCTTAAAAGATGAAGAAAATTATATCTTATTAGATCACTTAACCTTGAACTTTATGCCAAATGATGTATACCTCATAAAAATAAATGCTGTAGGTTCAATTTGTATTAGGTGCTTATATTAGACAAATTCTTATAGTAAAAAAGCTGAATAGCAATAAGAGGATGAGGTAGGTTTTAAACATGTAAGGAGGTCTGGAGATTGATAATTCAACATTGGTGATGAACTTGACATGACTGAACCACACCCTTTAAATGTTTAAGTAGTGCACTGTATATTAGTATAATGTTCTGTAAGCATATATAGACTTTAAAAAACTGAATTTTCCTATTGCTGGGAGGTGGAATATTTACCAAGGTAATTTATATAACAATCTGAAGATGTATTTTTATTGAAACACAAAATATCTAGAACTTAATTTATACAATACATTCACTAGTAACCTATTAATAAAATTCATGAATAAGAGCTGACTATACACAATAATAGCACTCTTATGGGGATATACCCACATAAAGATTCTCAAATTCATTGCAAATAACTCTCTTACTTAAGTCTTCAGGTATCTGTTTTCATCCTGAGTCTTCTGGCTTATAAAATGTAATAGACAGAATTTAAGTATTGAAGAAAGAAATCTAAATTGATCTGATATAGATAAACTTCAAAGAAGCTCAAAAGCCACAATTATCCCATTTGTTATTTCATTTTAAAATGTGAATATGGCATATGTGGTAGTTTGAATGTATGTGCCCTAGTAGACTCAGGTGTTAAATTGATTCGCAGCTTCTGCCCCTAGAGGCAGTCTCCTGCTACAGGGAAGGGGAGCACATCACTGGGGGCAGATCTGAATTCCAGCTTATCTTGTGCAGGGAAAGTACTGTCTGGTTCCCTGCTGCTGGCTATTGCGTTGTTTGTCTCTGCTTGGATCGTTTTCTGACATTATAGAACTTCTAGACCTATAAGCTTCTCCCATAAACTGTTTTTGTTTGGAAGTTTATCTGAGCAAAATGTGACGCTGTCTACAACATACCCATTGTTTGTTCAAATTTGTCTTTTCACAATTTGTAAGCTGGCAGCCCACACATGAAATTCACAGTTTTCAATATCGGTGGAATTTCAGTAAAATAAATTCAAGTTTCTAGACAAGCACAAACAGTAGAAAAAATTAACTAAAGTGATGGAACTTCCATAAAAAATGTGTAATTGCTCTTTGAGGAAAAAGAATTTGTGAAATTTATATTTAAGAGCAATATCACACCTCTCTCAATGGAAAATCAATCAATAAGCTTAGCTGGATTTTTATACCAAAATGTATAATGTTTTTGCCATAATTGTTGGCATTATTAAAATATTATGAGGTGAGGGTCTAGAGTGTATGAGTTTTAATATTGTTTGACACTACTTTTTCTCATTGTCAAAAACTCTTATTTCTCAGTCCAATACCTGACTCAAAACCGGCTAGCTATCAATCGTTCTCCCTATATAGTACATCAAATAACCTCTCAGCAATGCCATCCCATCATGATCTGAGGCTGAGGTCAGCAGGACACTTGCTAAGATATGCCAACTACACATGGCTATCCACCTGGGAGAAAGGTGAAAACTAGAGAAGGTTATTTTCGCCAATTCCATTAGACTCAGATTTATAACACCATGCTGTCAGTTGGTGTTTACCATCTCTGACTTAGATAGTAAAACAACTATTATTTATAACAGAAAAAATAGATCCATGTGTATGCACTCGCACTAAATCTTCTCTGGCAATATGCAATATGAATATATATATATATATATATATAATTTCAGAAGTGTGGTGATTTAATTCAGGTGTCTCCCATAAACTTAGGTATTATGACTGCTAAATTCCCAGCTGATGGAGATTTGAAAATTAATGCTTCTTGGAGGCAGTGTATTGTTGGGGGAGGGCTTATGGGTGTTATAGCTAGTTTCTCTTTGCCAGTGTTTGGCACAATCTCCTGTGTTTTTGTACATCTGATGTTGGCCAGGAGATGATGTCCACCATCTGCTCATGCCATTGTTTTCCTCTGCCAATAAAGTTGGTACCAAGGAGTGGTGTTATTTGTCGCTAGAAACCTGACTGTGTGGATTTAACCTTTTCAAACTGATTTCAAGAGGAATGTGGAAGGATTTGAAACCTTGGCCTAAGAGACACCTTGCAGTGCTGTAAGTGCAGCTTGATGGACTATTCTGGTCACAGCTGAAAGACCTGAATGCAGTAAGAACTAAGGACTGTGAGGTTTGTCTTATGAGGGTGACAAAGAGCTTTGCTTGCACTAGGTTAGAAGCAGTTTATGTAGGAAGTGTGCTGTCATGTCCATATCCTAAGAACTTTGTTTTCGGGATTAGCAAATAAAAATGTATTGAATAGTGTTTCTTTTTATCCTGGGGATTGAGTCTGTAGACCTAGAGCAAGAAAATATTACCTGGGAAAAGATAAATGGAGCTATGTAATAGCTCCTTAATTCCAAAGAAAATGGATCATTATTCATAATAAATTTATATGGAATACATTCATATAATAGCTTGTTTCAAATTTTTGGTCTGTGTTTTTTGACTAAAAATCTTTTTTCCTCCAGGGCATATTTTATCATTAAATAATAGAAAAATATGTTGAACATGATATTGGACATAAAATAACCTGAAATTTATCTTAAATGAGATTATAATTTGCTATTGTTCCAAAAGCTAGATGTCTTTTTATAAACAGCTGTTGGAAATGAATATCTATCCTGAAAACACTATGTATATTCTGGGAATAATTGGCTTCTCAAAATTTCCCTTCCACAAACTAAAGTGAAGAAATCAAAGAAATCTGCATCTAAATCTGTGAATTTCGCTATGAAAGCTAATGTTCATAGGTGACCACACCTTGTGTGATAATCTCTATAGCATTTCACATAGAAGTTAAGTTGGGATTTAATGAGAGGTGAAAGGTATGGTTGACAAAATAGAACTCAATTTATTTTACATACATAAACATTGATGAGAAAGCATTTATATATGTTTATATGATGATAAATTCATTTTAAAATAATTGTTTGGTACATGTATAGTCTTATTAAACTTGTAGGTAAATGTGCATTTTCTTGTTTATTTTACACAAAGAATCACATCTTGGATGAACATTTGATATAGCAGGAGATAGAGAATATTCAATATTTTTGAGAGTGGATTGACATTTTCATTTTATAATTGACTATGCTGAGAATGACAGACGCTACTCATCATAAATACAATCCAAAATATGGAATTCTGTTTAGGGCCATTTCAAAAATAGTAATTTTTGTCCTAATTTCTAATGAAAATTCATTTTAAAAGTTTTTATAAAATTCAACTAATCAACTGAAACAGCAATTTTAAAAATTAAATATCTTTTAACAATACCATGCAATGATAAACTAATTTAATATTTCATCTTGGAACATGGTGGTAGAAAGGACTTAAAGTATTTGCTTTCCGTGATTTAACTGACTATGTTTGTACAAGTATGGAAATCTATGCCTGCAGAATAAGCACAGTGCACTTTACAACATATGCTACTTTAGAATCTGAGCTGAGGTGCGCCAGGCAGTGTGTGTTGGTATTGCATGGAGTTACAGCATACATGGTGCACAGGGAAACTATGGGAAATTTTGAACCAGGGTTTTAGTGAATTTGTTCTTTACAATATGGTCAGCACTGTTAGGGATGTTTTGGATTCATTGTGTCCACTTGATCTTAAACCAATTTTGTCCATGGCAAGTTCAGAAAATTTTTATTGTTGCAAAATTTTTCACACTCCTCATAATCTGTCATATAGTTCTATATGGGATTCGGACAACTGTTTAAAAGCTAGGATATAGAGAATTCAAAATCTTAGGATAGGAAACGGGCCAAACTTTCCATTTGTGATTCTTTCTTTTTGTAAAATGGTTTATTAAAATGTATTTCAGATTTAACATCATGGAAAGAAGCACACTGTTTTTTGTTAACATCTATGAGCTGACAAATCATGATGATGGAACAAAAATATGCATATGGCCCTTATTTGTAATACCCTTTTCTGCACTGTTTTACTCACTCATGTATGGCACTGGAATTTATACAGGAAAATATAATTCATTTCTCACATCACTGTTAATTTTTTTTCTTAATTTTAATGCCTCATTATTATTGCCTTGGCACACAAGCTTCCTCCTTCCACACAGAATTTCCCACAGGCTTAAAAGTGTCTGCTTTTACTGTAAGTAAAAAAGTATTTGATTATAATCTGGAAAGAGAAAATTAGATATTTGAACTTTTCTCTTTAAACACTCAGTGCTATGAAGGTAATACTGGCCAAAAGTGGGTTTGTTTGTACTGTAATTACTCAAGAGAATCTATATAGTCTTTGTGACTTGACCTGGATGGTGTATTCATGAATTCCCAGTGGCTATAGTCACCTGCACAAGATATGCACAAGATTTGGTCCATCAGCATTCTGTCAAGGATTGGATGAGGCCAATGGTAAATTGTCCATGCCCTGGTAAATAACACCCCAGCTATTAACATGCAAGCCGTTTTACTAAAACCATGAAAGGGACAAACAAGACATCAAAATTGAAATAAAATTATTTGAGAAGAAAGGGATCAATGGGAAAGGGACAAAAAAGGTAATGGTTGATTGAATATGATCAAAATAGAATCTAAACATCTATAAAAATAATAAAAATGGGGCTGGAGAGATGGCTTAGTGGTTAAGGCGTCTACCCGCTAAGCCTAAGAACGCCAATTCCAATCTCCAGGTCCCACTTTTAGCCAGATGCAAAATGACTCAAGGGCGCAATGCCACACTTGACCACAAGGGGCGCTTGCATCTGGATTTCATTCCCAGTGGCTGAGAGACTGCTGGCGTGCCCATTCTCTATCTGCCTTCCTCTCCCCCTCTCTCTCTCTCTCTCTGTGTCTCTCTCCAAAAAATAAAAATTAAAAAAATTAAAAACAAAAAGAAAATGACTTTTCTGTTCCTATACTATAAACAGAGATAACTTTCACATTTAGTCATAAGTATTTTTACAGTTGTTACTTTATCAAAATTCTGGAAAATTTAAATAAAGTTAAAACAAAATGTTAGATATTACAAGCATACAATGATTTCCTTAATGTTGGGGGCTGGAATACATGTTTCAAGTTTAAAAAAACACTTTAGTTTCATAACCATTGCATAGAGATTATTCACTATGAAACAATATTAAAAATAAACTATTTAAATATTAAAGGCTTTCATAAAATAAAATAACACAAACAGATAAATTTGGTCATGTATTATTAAGGACACAAATATTTGCAATGACGACTTTCACCATCAGGCAATATATTCTCTTGTCTATGTTCAACCTTAGTGTATAAAACAAAATAAAATCCATTCATAACCTGAGGATATTCTTCAGGTTTATGTGAAATTTACTTACTTACCATTTATTTTGTTGTGATTAGACTACAATATTAAAATGTATGAAAAATAAATTCAAACACAGAACATAACTTTCTTTTCCAGGAGGCATTATTCTGATAAATGTTATAGTCTACAGATTAAATTATATTTTGATACCAAGTGTGTTCTTTTCTGTCATTTTTTGATTTGATAAATATTTCTCCAATACTAAGTGCATATTTAGTATATTTAATCATCAATAAAAATATAAAAATAAATATATTATAGGAAGAAATGCCCTAATAAAAGAAAACATAAATTTGATGAAATAATAGAAACCAAATTTCCCTATTTTCTTAAGTGAATAAATGATGAATACAATGATCGGAGCCATGATTTTCAAGACTACATCCATCAGGCAAGAAAGGAAAGCAAACGTTCTGTAAATAAATAAACCCAATATTTACTCAAGTTAACTATTATTAGTGAGTTCTCAGCCTGTGTAAAAGAGAGAAGAGAGCTCTGCAAAGCCCTGGGCCTGTCCCTGAGTTGAAGCAATGATGAAGTCTTCTCCAAGACAGTGCTATGGAGATATGAGAGATATAGGTGAGTCCATGCCTCTTGAAAAATATCACAGGTCAGGAGGAAATCACTTAAAATATTACACATAGGAATAGCTGGAGTGCACAATATTTCAGGCAGTGCCTACTATCAGAAGTCAGAAGGGGACATCTCAAAATCAAGAAAAGACATGTTTGAATATGAACAATAATCATTGTGTCCTGAAGTGGATGAACAATCCTTAGGCTGAGAACTGGACTGTTCTTATTAATCAACCTTAAAAGCCTGAGCCAATAGATGGAGTTGTTTCTACATAACTTATATCCAGAATGAAGCTCCATATCATTTTGTTATAAAAGATAGCCCAAAAGTCATTGAAATCCACAATGTCCATACCCAGTAAGTTACAAGGAACACAAATAATTGAGAAAAAAATACACCTCAGAATGAGGAGAAAAGTAAAAGAATAGATTGTGATTCAGAACTGGAATGGGTTTTACTATCAATTCTTAAATAATGCAGAAGAAAATCTTAGTGAATAGGAGAGTAAAGCATTCATTTATGAAAGTAAACATCCAACAAGTGGGACTTTAAGAAAATTTACTTAAAAATATTTTGAAAAATTTAAATTCAATATGCAAGTAGATCCTATAAGAGAAGAAGGTATAAAAATGATATTTAAAATCATACGTGGAGGGCTGGAGAGATGGCTTAGCAGTTAAGGCGCCTGCCTCTTAAGTCTAAGAATGCTGGTTCCAATCTCCAGCTCCCACGTTTAGCCAGATGCAAAGTGACACAATGCCACACTTGACCACAAGGGGGCACACACATCTAGATTTCGTTTGCAGCAGCTGAGAGGCTGCTGGAGCGCCCATCTCTATCTCTTTTCCTCTCCCTCCCTCTCTATCTCTCTCTCTCTATTACTCTCCCTTTCTCTCTCTCTCTCTCTCTCTCAAAAAAAAAATCATATGTGGATACTGGTCAATGGTGACTAAATGCTAAATTACATGAAAACCAAGAGAAAGAAAATGAGCACCCTGCATGAACAAACATCAAAGAGATGCTTAATAACAACAACAAAATATGAGCTGAGCAAGGTGCTAAGAGAGAGGCTGATCAGGATTTGCTGCAGTTGGAGGACAGCCTGGGCTATGTAGCAAAGACCCCAACTCAAAATTACAATAAAGCCCCACAAAGGGCTCTGGAAATGTCCCTGCCAGTAAAGTCCTTGTCATGCAATCACCAGAACTCAAATTCTATCCCCAAATTATATAACTGTGCAGTGTGTGGTAGGATACACTTCGGGTCCCAGAGCTGGAGAGGCAAGGGACCAGTAGGTTCTTGCTGGGCAGATAGTCTAGTCTACTTGGTGAGCTATAAGTCAAAGAGAAATTGTGTCTCAAAAATGGGTGGATGTCCCAAAGAAATACATCCAAATATGTCGTGTGGCCAACACAGCCACATGTATCCACACACAGAAACATATACACACTGATATCTGTGTGAGTTTGCATGTATACATGGAGAATGATATATGGAGAGAGGAGAATCTCAAAATTAGCCAGAGAGAAAATTATAGGAAAAAAAAGAGACTTAAATATAAAAGTGGTCCATGATCTCTTTCTGGAAACAATGTAATAAAATGAAAAAGAAACAGAAGCTGTTGGATTGAAGAGATGTTCAGTGGTTAAAGAAACTTGTTCCCCAATTCCCACATAAATCCAGGCACATGTGCCTAGAGTTCATTTGCAGTGGCAGAAGAGTTTGGTTTGCCCATACTCTCACTATTCCCTCTCTCTCTCTCTTTCTCGCTCATAAGTAAGTAAATAAATAAATAAATAATAATATTTTAAAAGAATGTGTCAATGTAGACTACTGTACCCAGAAAAAAATAATTCAAGGACAACTATTAAAAATTATTTTTCACATACACAGTTTGGAAGTTTTTATCAGAACCAGAATCCACACTACAATGAACATCAAAGAACTTCAGGCACAAAGAAAATGCATCCAGATGAACACATGACTCTGTAAAACAAATAATAGGAATAAAAATGATTTGTATGACAGAAAATATATAGATTTACCTCCTTAAAGTGCAATATCATTTAAAGACAATCTGGTTTGAATATTAATAAGATAATATAGTAGGAATATCATATAATAAAATGAAGTTGGAAAAACTTAAAAATATAATTTATTTTAATAGTATGAATGATGACAGAATAACTTGCAGAATCCAATGGTAAAATACTAATGCTAATTACAAATTGTTATAACACACCTTGAGAGCCATTACACAAGTTAAAAATATGTACCATAAGTTACAAAGAGCTCTCTAAAATGAAAAACACAAATATCAATATATTGATGCATAATATAAATCTACAAAAATTTAGAAAATCAAACAGCAGGAAAAAAAGAATTGCAGAATTGAAAGAAGAGCACTGTAAACTGAATAATAATATGAAAGATATATTTTAACCAGATAATAAAAACAGTCATTGTATAAATAATGAAACTAAAAGAGATACATTCTCAGACTGAATGAGCACGAACTTGTTATAAACTGCATTTGATACTCCATTTCAAAAAAAATGAAAGAAAGAAAAATGTGTTACAATAACACTGATCAAGAACAACAAAGTGGCTCTTTTAATATGAGATGAATGGATTTGAGAGCAAAAGAAATAGCTAAAAATGAGTTTTGTTTTCTAATTATGAAGGGATCTATTGCCTACATGAGAACTACACCAAGTGAGAGTCCCACTGTGAATTTAGAAGGGACTTCTGAATAGCTGTAGGTTCCTCCTGTGACCACTGATGCCTAGTCTGTCTTTTAACCCCAGTCAAAATTCATTCTGAATTCACCTTTCATTGTTAGACTTGATGACAATATCGCTGTCACCTGACTGGTTGATTATACATTGCTGACTATCACCATGAAATTATGAACGTTAGGGTGTTGTATGGAAGCACAATAGAAAACTGAAAGGAATTCTGTACTTAACATACTCTTTGACAGGTTGTGAGCAGTGAGTTTCCTCCGTCACATTCCTGTTGATGAAAACTTGCCACGACTTTTCTGCCCCATCATTTCTATGTGTGTTGAAGCACTACAGTCAGTAAGTAGATCTCTGTATGGCTGGTAATATTAATTATTGATATTATGGATACATTTTGTACATTTATCGACGAGATCACGAGTTAAGCACTATACCAAGACATTTACCACGATTTAAATTCGAAACAAGGGAACGCCTGAGCTTTCCTTTTCATTTACAGTTGACATGATGTGAAGACACAGAAAAGCAGTCTTTCCCCTTGCTCCGTAATTAGCGGAGGAGGCGGCACTCAGTCTAACATCACTGCGCTCCAAAAGCACCTGTAGGCAGTGGAACTGCCTCTTGGACAGGTTGTGAAACAAAACTGTTTAATTAAATCTGGGAAGACCCTGAGCTTTGCATTCTCACTGAGAGGGTTCCTTATGGGACTTCATTCTACACCAGAGGAACGAGGACCAGGAACGAAAGCTTAGAAGCTTCTACATTGTTAGCTAGTCTATTTTCAGTGCCCCCCCCTCCAAAAAAATTGTGAGTCAGAATTTCTCATATACTTACACAATGGCGTTTGCTCAACTTTAACCCTAACCCTAGGGCGAGGGTGAGGGTACACCTCACCTTTTATTGGAACTTTTGTTTACCACATCCTGAATAATTTCATGAACGTTTGAGTCTGAACTGTTATGTTTTGCTGACCTTGTTTTCTTGTACCATCATGAGAAAATTGAAGATTAGTTTAAGGACAGATCCACCCAAAGTTTCAAATGGGTTCTTCATTATTAAAGCTAAAATTTTATACTAAACCAAGGAGTATGCTTTTGTGCAGTTTTCATTTTCTGATTTAATATTCCAAATTCTTCTCAAATAAATAAGGAACACAAGTATTTTGATTTCAGACAGTATAAGCACTTAATAATTAGGGCTGGAGAGATGGCTTACCCTGTAAAGACTAAGGACCCAGGTTCGATTCCCCAGTGCCCACAAAAGCCAGATGCCCAAAGTGGAGCATGCATCTGGAGTTCATTTGCAGTGGCTAGAGGCCCTGGCATGCCCATTCTCTCTATCTTTCCCTTTCTTTCTCTCTCTTACAAATAAATAAATTAAAAAATATTTTAAAAACTTTTAGTTAAGTTTTATGACATTTAATAGCCTTTTTGTTTGTCTCCATAAATACATGTTTCATATGGAAAAGTTAATAAAGATAAATGCATTGTTTACTGAAGAAAACACAAAGTACTGTGCTATAATTAAATTATCAGACAAAAAATATTAAAATGCTAAATAGATTTCTTCCTTATTTGTTTTTCCCTTTCTGTTTCTCCCTCCCTCCCCCTCCCCCTCCCTCCCTCCCTCTCTCTCTCTCTCTCTCTCTCTCTCTCTCTCTCTCTATATATATATATATATATATATATATATATATATATATATACATCTATAAAAATTTGCTAAAGAACAATATGTTTCCACTATAATTGGCATCTGTATCTCATCTGAAAATTTAATGGAGTATAAATCCATAAAATAAAAATAACCAACCAGTGAAAATGAAAAATATTAAATAATCTGTGGGTGAGTTTGTACTGACTTCTTAAGGGCTTATGCCCTAATAACATTTAGGGAAAACAATTTGGATTTGGACTAATGATTCCCAGAATGAGAGAAGGTATATTTTTAAAAAGCTTTCAAATTAATTATGTTTATTTACTCTCTCACTATGTTAGCTTTTATTCCCTATTAAGTTAATTAGTTAGCATTTGGTAACTGTTCATCTGCCTACACTCCATGCATATGAAACATTCTGGGAGAAATGTCGTGCAGTTTTTCCATTTATGGAATTCCAAATGGCCAGTTCAAATTGTTGCATGTATTAGGATATGTATTTGAACATGTATTAAACAGGATATCTTGCTTGTTCTCTGCTGATTGATATAAATATAGAGAAGTTGAATTCAATCCAAATATACTTGGTAGGGTTAACATAGCCTGCACACATGTACATAACTAATAAAGAAATAAAGTTCATTTAAAAAGAGTGGACTGTATTTTCATGATAACTTTGGGGATTTATCACTTTTCAATCTTGAAAAAGAAGTTCTTAAAACAACTTTTGCCTATGAGTAGGATAGTCTAGGCTCAAAGCTCTGGACATTACAATATGAGATATGAAATAGCATTTCCCCACACATTGGCCTATTGTCCAGTCAGAACAGGATGTTCTTAATGCACTTGAGTAGAGGCAGCTCTCTTACCTGCAGTGCAGCTCAAGGGTAATGCCCACTTCATCTGCGTTTCACATCATTGCAAAATCCTGCCCAGAAATTCTTTCCACAAAGGACAGACTGGGTTTCTTTCCAGACAGACAGTACCAACTGGCTTTTGCAATGCTGTGAAACCTGGTTGAGGAGGGCATGATCCCTGAACTGAAAATAGGCCACGTGCCTCTATTAGAGTACCTCAAGTCTTCATTGTCCAACATTGTCCACGTTGCCCTCTGCACATGGGGGTCTTCCGTGGAGGATGGATATGTGCATCTGTTAGGAACATCATACAGAGCCAGGCACAGCTTGTTGTTCCACAGGCAGATAGGAAACTGGCGAAACAGGGCACTCTGTAGGTACAAAAAGGATTATCTCCAATTGCAGAGAAAACTGCATCCTGATTAAAACCATTTTAGTGATGTCTAACGAAACCTATTGTGGCAAGCGGAGTCTGGGGCCTCACCATCCACGTTGCCCTGTCAAGATGGCGGCTGGCACCTTGCCAAAGGGCGTTAAGCTGAGTCTTGTCAGTAAACAGGAAGTGATGGTGATTGGCTAGGAGGCATATCCTCATTGCATCAATGTATTGGCTTCAGCCAAGTTAGCTTTCTCACCTAGCAACTATGTTATGATCGGTCTCCATAGGATATATAAGCTGTGCTATTTCCTGTAATAAAAAGTGTGTGGTCTTCCGTCCAAGCAAGCAACAAGAGTGGCGCGTGTGTCACTAGTGTCCTGAATGGTCGGCGACACCTATAAAACAGAACAAGAGAACTTTCTTTCAGGCTACCTGACTGGATCAAGTAACAAAATTTTATACTCTTTGTAGCAAAGATATTCAAAGACAACCAGGCAAAGTTTGCAAGTTTGTGTCCATTCAAATAGGACCAGCTATGCAAAAAATGGGTAATATAGGACTAGGAAAAATGGATCTATTGCAAAACACAAATTGAAGAATTAGAAAAATAACTAAAATTGTTTCTCTTTGTGTTGCATATATGCAACAAAGGAGAGGAAAACAGCATGTTAAATCAATATAAAAATGTTTTAAAATCTGTTAATTATAAATAAAGTACCTACAATACTTGATGTGATATTTAATTTGTAGGATTAGATATTAGATATTGCAGAATAAAAACATTAAGTGTTGACAATAGCTATAGGCATTCTCCCAAGTCAAAAAGAAAAAAAAAAAGATAGATAAATTGTGCTTCATTGCGAGTAGGCAGTTCTAAAGATAATTGTAGATTTTCAGAAGGAAAAGAGAAAAGAAACCAAATAAAACATTATAAAATAAATGATAATTAATCAAAAACTGTACAAAGTGAATAAGTTCATATATTCATGAAATTACATGAGCCTCAAATAGAGAGTCATAACACACACACACACACACACACACACACACACAAATACCAGGACAGTCAAACGTGTGGTTTACACTCATATTCACAGCACTTGGGAGGTAGAGCTAAGAGGATCAGTAATTCAAGATCAACTTCAGCATCGTAGTGAATTCAAGGTCAGTCTGGACTAAATGAGTCCCTGTCTCAAAAACGAAAATATGGGCTGGAGAGATGGCTTAGCGGTTAAGGTACATGGCTGTAAAGCCTAAGGACCCAGGTTCGATTCTCCAGGTTCCACATAAGCCAGATGCACACAGTGGCACATGCATCTGGAGTTTGTTAGCAGCGACTAGAGGCCCTGGTGTGCCCATTCTCATTGTCTCTCCCTCTGTGTCTCTAATAAATAAATCAAAATTTTAAAATCTTAAAAAAAAAACGAAAATACTAGGCAGGATATCATAGCAAATATGGTTAAAAGTAGGTATGAATAAGTATGTAGTCAGAGGGACAATGTAGTCAAAGGGAAAATAAACACACATGATAAATCAGCAGGAAGCAGGCTGCTCATGGGAAAGATCAGCCTGCAGGCCTGGTGGTACCTCTAAAGTACAGGAAAGAAAACAAAAGTTGAGTTGTGTGTCCAGATTACTACGTCTTCAATGCAAAGTAGAGAGACCTTCATATACTCACGAGCTAAAATGATTTCTTATGTTCACACTTGAAACACAGAAATGTTGAAGGAAGTTTTTCATATAGAAATGAAATAATGGCGAATTGAAATGCAGGCATACACAAAGGGATGAAAAGTAGTAAATAAAATAAACACAGTTGTTGTATGTAAAAAAAAAATCCCCTAATGATAACTGGCTGCTTAAATAAAAAAACAATAATATTGTATTCTGAATTTTATATATGTGTGACAAGGACGATAAAATGATTAGTAGGGTGAGTGGAAATATGCTGTTTTAAGATTGTTTTGAAACATATGAAATAGTACAATATTTTTTGAAAGTAGATATTAATAAGTTAAGGTGCATATACAAGGAAAATGAAACAAATTAGAATGGACCACACATACAACCTGAAGTAAAATAAAATAAAACAAAACGCAGAAGCATTAAGGAAGGATAAAATGCATGAAATCCAGGGTTTGGGGAGATAGTAAGGTGATTGCCTCGGGAGAATGAGTTCCTGAGTTTGTTAAAACTGCCAGCATGCAGTTGTAATCCTAACACTTGGGAGGCAGAGAGAGGTGTGACCTTTTGTATCACAGGCAGACAAATCTAGTGTAATTAGTGATCTCCATCCCAGTGAGAGACACTATCTCAAAAGAGGGTGAATGTCGCCCCTCAGGATGACACAGCATTCCTCAGCAATACCTTGTCTCAAATGATAATACATAAATGACAGCTGACAGCTAGACAGATGGTTGATAGATAGATGATAGATAGACAGATAGATAGAAGATAGATAAATAGATAAATAGATGATAGATAGATGATAGATGGATAGATAGATAGATAGATAGATAGATAGATAGATAGATAGATAGATAGATAGATAGATAAAAGTAGTGAGTATGGGCTAGAGAAATGGCTTAGCCCTTAAGGCGTCTGCCTGCAAAGCCAAAGGATCCTGGCTCGATTCTCCAGGACCCACGTAAGCCAGATGCACAAGGGGCACATGCATCTGGAGTTCATTTGCAGGGGCTGGAGGCCCTGGCGTGCCCATTCTCTCTCTGTCTGCCTCTCTTCTATCCCTCTCTCTGCTTGCAAATAAATAAATTTTAAAAAAATTAAAAAGTAGTGAGTATGTAGCACAAAGTCATGAATTGTATCCCCAGCACTGCCAAGAAACGGAATACCAGTGAAAGATTTAAAAATTATCTTTGTATACTCACGAATAAAGAAATATAAACTACAAATACACGTTTAAAATGTTGTTCTGCGGCATTAACTATAAGAAAAACGTGTAAATGACCATGACATCCAGGAAGATGGAAGAATGGCTTGGGGTAAGAACTCTCAGTACCTTCCAGGGGTAATATGAAATGCCCTCCACAACGTAAACAGACGCTGGCTCAAGTGAGTCTCCACGTCACTTGTCCTCTAGATATCCAGTCCACTGTAAGAGCCAGCCAACAATTTCTGTAAGGCCAGAGAATGACCATTACCAAGTTTTGAGGGCCCTGTCCTCTCTCAGCTGCTACTCCACTCCGCTCTTCACTTTGGGTCAGGAACGTCCTCTCAGGAGTGCATGTTAAAGGCTTGCTCTCAGCGTGGTGCCAGTAGCAGGTGATGTACATTTCGAGAGGAGAGGCCTCCTGGAAGGTCTGAAGACACTGGCTATGTAAAGGGGACCACTGGACTTTTGCCTCTTCCTCTTTCTTTTATTCCATGACCCCAAAGTGATGTATTGCTTTACCTTAAGCCCAGAAACAATATATCCACTAACCTGAACTGGAACTTCCTTCAAAACTGTGAGCCCAAATAAACGTGTTTATTAAAAAAAAAGAAAGAGCTGGGTGTGGTGGCACACACCTTTAATCCCAGCACTTGGGAGGCAGAGGCAGGAGGATCTCCATGAGTTCAAGACCACCCTGAGACTACATAGTGAATCCCAGGTCAGCCTGGGCTAGAGTGAGACCCTGCTTGGAAAAACCAAAAAAAAAAAAAAAAAAAAAAAAAAAAAAAAAAAAGAAATTGTACACTGAATCCACAATGGAATACCTGCTGATCTTTTTGAATATCTAAGTGAGAGCACCCATCAGGCGGATGGCCAGGTTATTAAGCGGCTTTAAGTATCACTCAATGCTGCTAAGAGTCTGCAGTCGCAGAGACATTTTGGACAGCATCTCGGCTCCTTCAGAAATGGAACATGGTTGAACCTATGTGACCAGCTATTTCTCCGTCAGGCATGAGGTCATGAAAGGACTTTTGACAGGCCGATTCTCTGGGATAAAATACCTGACAAGTTGCTCCTTAAGGAAGGAACTGGTTTATTCCAACACACGTTTTCAAGGGTAAACATTCCATGGTGGCGTGGGAGGCAAGACAAGCAGCACCAAGAGGCCAACCCGCCCTCACATTGTTTCCAACGTTCAGAAGCAGAGAACGAACAAGAAAATGGGCCAGGCTATACAAACCTCAAAACCTACTTCCAGTGAACCAATTCCTTTAGCTTGCTCCATTTCCAAAGATTCCAAAGGCCTTTCTGAACAGCACCGTCCAATGGAGAACAAGTGCTCAAACACATGAGTCGACTGGGAAATTTTCACATTCAAATCACAACACAGATATCGTAGTTTGAGAGAAGTAAAATATCACAGAGGAATGTTGCCCTCTCTTATTGCTTTCAGATTTAGTGAGGGCTAAAGGATTCTGTAGGTTCTCAAAACCTTTCAAAGCGTAGGAAGGAAATGCATGTAAAAGAGCGATAAATTAAATCACGTAAATTAAGGGAAATTAAATAGACAGAGTGGTAATACTGACAGCATATCATACATCAGGGATTGATGTTGCAAACTATAGTGAAAATAAAGGTCTAGAGCTATTAAGAAATCGATAGAGCTACAAGAAAATTTGTAAAGCGCATCTATATCTTTTCATGATTTTTCAATTTAAAATATGCCATAAATATAAATATAGGTGTGTTTAAAGTCATTAAATATGAAAACAACTGTATCATCTGGATAATGTTTCCATTTACTTATACTTGTTAAAATGATGAAACTAGCCAGATGTGGTGATGCTTCCCCGTACTTGGGAGTCATAGGTAGTAGCATTGTGATGTGTTTGAGGCCAGCCTAAGACTACAGAGTGAATTCCAGGTGAGCATGGGCTAGAGCTAAATCCCCTACATTTAAAAACAAAACAAAAAGGATTTGCTTTTGTAGTAGATGTGAGGAGTGTGGCTTGTTCTTGAAACTGGAAGCAGTCTTTGTAAAAAATATTTAGGGAAAGCCATCTTATAAGTATCTATTATATTTACAATTATATTTACATTGAAAACAACCACAAGAACATATTGTTCCATCTTTTCTATAGACAAAGTGTCGGAATGAAAATAAGTTGTGTTGATTATTATAAAGTATGGTATACGCTAAGTGATGATTTGGATAACACTTTGGAAATGCTCTTGGCTAGTGACACGTGAGAAGAGCAAGATGCTTACTAGAATATATATTGTCCCAATTCATTTCCCTCAAATTGAAATAAAACCATATTATCCTATGCATACTGATAATAATATCATGAAATTGGTAAAAGTATGGTAGAACACAGAACAATGTCAGTATGTTGTATAGAGGGGAAAGCAAGGTGGAGTACATATAAAATTATTTAACAATAGCTCTGAGAACAAAATGTCAGTTTTCTAATATGACAATTCCTCTTTTAATTTAAGACATGTAGGAAAATGAAAGAGGAATGGGTAGAAGCAGTGGGTCATACAGTAGTTCTTTTATGTAATTATTACTTTTTTTTATTCTCTGCCTTGTGTTTTAGCAGAAAGTATTTTTGAAATGGTGTTGAAAAAGCAACATGAATACTATTTATTAACAGAAACAAGAGAAAAGTAGGGGAACATCTAAAAAATTGTTGTGGCAGGAATGTATTGGTAAGAGGTTTTGAAAGCACACAGTAAAATGGAATGCACTTCGAACTGACATTTCCATAGCACAGCACAGGAAGCGTTTGTTCCCTGGAAGTCCTGGCCTTGGGGGTGTTGATTTCACCACCCTAAACTTCACCAGTGGTGTCTTCTCCTCCGTTATCCTGTGTTTCTTTTGTTGTCTGAATTTATTTTCAGGAAAAGTCCACAGATGGCTAACACGAGGGCCATCAAAAGGGCTAGGCTAGTGCCCAATACTGAATAGTTTCTCTTTTATAAAAAAATGTTTTATTTATTTATTTGTGAGCAGAAAGAAACACAGAGAGAGAGAGACAGAGAGAGAATGGTAACTCTAAGACCACATGCCACTACAAACTACCTCCAGATGCATATGCCACTTTGTGCATGAGTTTTTTTTATTTTTTTAAAAAAATTGTTTTTATTTATTTATTTGAGAGCAACAGAGAAATAGTCAGATAGAGAGAGACAGAATGGGTGCGCTAGGGACTTCAGCCACTAAAATGGACTCCAGATGCATGCGCCACCTTGTGCAACTGGCTTAAATGGGTCCTGGGGAATTGAGCCTCAAACCAGGGTCCTTAGGCTTCACAGGCAAGTGCTTTACCACCAAGCCATCTCTTCAGGACCTGTGCATTTGGTTTATATGGGTACCAGGAAGTTGAACCCTGGTCATTCTGCTTTGCATGCAAACACCTTAACCCCTGAGCCATCTCTCCAGCTGTTGTTTCTCTTTATTCTATGTTAACAGTGGAAATTCCAGGGTTGAACGTTCCTTCTGTTCTACAATCTGACCTGGGTCTGGAGCTACAGCTCGTGGTCTCCTTGGCTAACTCTCCTCCTGTGGATGCTGGAATCAGAATTTCCAGTATGAACAACGACACTCGAAGGTGACATCCTAATGACAGTAGAGTGCCAAGAGCAGGAGCAAAGGCGATAGAGAAGTATTCTGTACTGTGTGCTATCTAAGTGGGACAAAATGTTGAAGTAAGTTTCAAATAAAAGGAAGGATTTGGCGACCAAAATGTCTGTGCATGGCCTACATGAAGTTTACTGCAAGCAGGTAAAAGACAAGGAAGGAATAGACAACAAACACAAACGGCAATGAAGGGTTTACTACATATTAGAAGTGTCTGAAAATAAAACAAAATTTTAAAAAGGCTGGAGCGATGGCTTAACAGTTAAGACACTGGCCTGTGAAGCCTAAGGACCCAGTGTCAATTTCCTAGCCCACATAATCAGATGCACAGGATGGCGTGTGCATCTGGAGCTCATTTGCAATGGCTAGAGGCCCTGGCAGATCCAATTTCTCCTCCTCCTCCTCTCTCTCTCTCTCTCTCTCTCTTTTGGTTTTTCGAGGTAGGGTCTCACCACTCTAGCCCAGGCTGACCTGGAAATCACTATGTAGTCTCAGGGTGGCCTTGAACTCACAGCGATCCTCCTACCTCTGCCTCCAGAGTGCTCGGATTATCTCTCTCTCTCTCTTTCTTTCTCTCTCTCTCCCTCTCAAATAAATAAAGTAAATATCAAAAAAGGAAGTTTCTGTAATGTACAATGCCTGAAGACAACAATAGAAAAATTTAAAAGTAGATAAACATGATTTCTAATTAAAATGCTTTTGGCCAACAAGTATAAGTGCCATTCTAATTAGTAATCAGTAATTTAAATATATATGATTATAAGCTTTCAATTTTCATTAACTAGATTATGGAAGAGGGAATGAAAATACAATAAATTACAATAGTAAAAAATAGTCTGGTAACGTGGGTCCTTTCCTATTCAGCTGAGGGAAGTACAAATCCTTTCTGCTTTTGAGGTTGACAAGTTGACAGTAATCTGTCAAAACTGAAAATGTGCATACTTAGGTTGATTCTACAAAAATACTCATAAATATACATGAATGCAAAATTATAAGTATGTTATTGCTCTATTATCTATAATATCAAAAAAAATAGAAAAGTACTAAGACTGTCAGTCAGAAAATAGGCAGCAAATTATGGGATATGCATATTTTAAATAGTATAAAAGTCCTTAAAAGCATGAAATAGCCCTCCATGAACAGAAATGTATATGGTATGCATTACGATTCTATTTAAAGTAATTATACATATGTAAATATATAGTATCCTGTTATAGCTCTCAATTTTCTCAGTGTGCATTTTGAAAGATTGTGAGTTGGGATTATTGGCAAGAGATACTTTTGTGCAAGAGAAGTACAATGAAGAAAGGGAAAGCTATAGATTTTGTGAATACTTTTTTTAAGTGACCGACACAGATTTGGGTGACATTCATTCTGGTATTTTTCAAATAGACTTTCTTTGGTTGATTCCCATTCCCCAGTCCTATCCCACTGGCCCTCTTACCCACCATTTTTCCTCCCCTTCTACCTTTCCTCCTTCTTTTTATAGGTCAATTTTATCCTTTTGACCATTCCTCCTTTTATGTCTAGTGAGAGTAAGATTCGACAATGACAAAAAACAAAACAACCAAACAAGCATAAAACACCCCTGTAGCAGACAGCTTCAGGTTCGCTGAGATGAACTTCCAGACCAGGCACAGTTTTGGAGGAAGGAATATTATTTATTGAAGCTTACAGACCTAGGGGAAGTTCCATAACGGCAGAAGAAGCAGCCTGCTCTCACAAGGCCAGGCAGAGAGAGCAAAAGCCAACCAGCCACCACAGCACACAGAGCAAAACTACAGCCAAAAGGTCACACAGCACACTTCAAGAACTCCTGCTAGGCATATTTGCATATCTTTACAATGGAATCTCAAACCCACCATTAACATCTTAAGACCAGCCCCCAGTGACATTGCCTCTAGCAAGGTGATTGCAGATGCAAACTATAACTAATAAAACACTGAATATATTGGGGGACATATATTCAAACTACCACAACCCCCATGGGTCATGCTCACAGAAATTACAAAAAAAAAAATCATAAAGTAATCTAATCTATTTTTCAGAATCCACAGTGCTAACCATTACATAGTGAAATTTATTGTTTTGCAAGAACTATGAACTATTGCTATGGCTTTCATACTATATATAAGCACTGAATCACGTGTTGGTTTTTTTTTTTTTTTTTTTTTTTTTTTTTTTTTGCATCTTGAGAGGAAGAGTTTCTTTGATCTTGTAGCATTGGATCTTCCTTCATCCCCTGTGGGCTGGTGTGCTGGCTTCAGTGGAGGGCTGGTGCTGTGCAGGGTCACAGCTAGCATGAGAAGATCCAGCCAAGGTGGCACAGACAACCACACTCAGTGCACGCCTTCCAGAGAGCTGCTTCTTGAGAACATATGTGTTCATCTGTTATATAAAAGTTATACTTGATATATTTAATATGCTCGTGGTTTAAAATCTAACTTTCAGCCAGGCATGGTGGTACCTGCCTTTAATCTCAGCATTCCAGAGGCAGAGGTAGGAGGATTGCTTTGAATTCAAGGCCAGCCTGAACTACATATCCATAGTGAATTCCAGGTCAGCCTGGGCTACAGTGAGACCCTACCTCAAAAAACAAAACAAAACAAAACTTAATTTTCTCAGAAAGCTTTTATTTCTTCCTTAACAGAAAATGCTTCTTGTAAGAATATATCACTGATGGGACTGGAGAAATGGTTTAGCCCTCAAGTCATTTGCCTGCAAAGCCAAAGGATTTAGGTTCAATTTTCCAGGACCTACGTAAGCCAGATGCAAAAGGGAGTGCATGCATCTGGAGTTTGTTTACAGTTGCTGGAGGCCCAGGCGTGCCCATTCTCTCTCTCCTCTCTTTCTCTCTCTGCCTCTTTCTCTCTCTCAAATAAATAAATTAATTAAATATATTTGAAGAGTATATCACTGACTATAATATGTAGTAAGAGAGTCACAATTTGATTTAACAAGAAGGACTTTAACATAACCTTATGTGAGATATTCAGTATTAAAATACTATTCATCTACAAATATAAAAGACTGGACTTGCTATTATTTGTTCTTATTTGCTGGCACCATCCTCACTGGTGTTGGAATTTGATTATTCACTACCTAACGTCAGGTCACTCATGCTTATTGTTTTCTTGCCTCAAGAATGTTTATGCTTTTGCTAATCATCTGGCCTTCAGTAAAATATTTCTTAAGAATTCCTATTGGTTATTCTTTCAAGATATGAATGTTTCATCTAAATATACCTTGAGGGAGGATTTTGGGTTTAATGTTTGGTCTATTTCAGGCTTTAGATGAGGGAAAACCAAGTTCTTTAATGTAACTTTAATGCATTGTTTAATGACTGCAATAAATCCTGATACTTATTTTTCTATCTCTAAAATGAAATATCATCATTTAACATTTAATATGATTTCTTAATTTATTATTGAAGTTGAAAAATATTAACTTTCCTTTTTCTTTTATGGAAAATATTTTGAAGGAATTCTTTTTATTCTGATAAAATCATTCTTTTTATTCTGATAAGAAGTATCAGAATTAAAAAAAATATTTTGTATATTTTTATTTATTTATTTGTAAGCAGAGAGAGATTGAGAGAAGAGAGACAGACAGAGAGAATGGGTGTACCAGGGCCTCCAACCATTACAAATGAACTCCAGGTGTGTGTGCCATTTTTTGCATCTGACTTGACATGGGTAACAGGGAATCAAATCTGGGTTGTTAGACTTTGCAAGAAGGTGCCTTAATCGCTGAGCTATCTCTCTAGCCCAGAATTTTTAAGTTAGTAATTTTTAAATCAAAATTATTTCTTGAATCTTTATCTCTATTTCCCTATTTTTTCTCAGGTAAATGAATGCATAACTTTCCAGCTTTTCTAAGTTTAGTGTCTAAAGCTAGAGCCCTAGAGCTCTTTTTTTATTTGGTGAGTTAAATTTAAATGCACTGAAGATACATGATAAAAATAAGTACATGGAAAAACAAAACATGAAAATTATGCATTAATTTTGAAAAAACCATTGCAGGTTTCCATGTAGAAAACCACTTTCCATGATGATTTCTCCCATGATTGAAAAAAGAATGAAAAAAAAAAAGTCTTTCTTGTTTTAGGCACTGTGTGTGTATACAGATTTAACACATATTAAATATGTCAGAGTAAATTAGCAATATTTTGGAAAGGAGGAAGGGAAATGAATAAGAAGGAAAAGAGAAGATAGAAGAGGAGAAGTTAGAGGGAGAGAAGAGTAAGAGAGAAGAGAAGAGAAGAGTTACTTTTCTTCAGATTCTGTAGAAGGGGAACATGGGGAAACAAGCTGGTAACCCATGTGCTGGTGAGTTCTAAACGGCAGGGCTATTGGAGGAGATCTCTCTTCAGGTTAGTGAGGATATGTGACAAATTGAGATTCTAATTAATACTTGTAGGATAACTGACGTTAAACTCTATCCTGATCCAAGAAGGCTATCATAAATGGGGATCTGGATTAGGAGACTTAAATAGTAGATATTAATAAGGGTTGCGTTATCATTTTGTTTGAATGAGATTTATTATATAATGAGGAACTGGATAACTATAACACTTAAATTTGGGAAATTATACATGGGAGAGGTTACTATTTAATGCTCAGGTATGTATTCAATTAAGTATTGGGATATTCTACATCTCTAAGGCTTTTTTATCAGGTCACTTATGTTTAATCACCTACCAATATCTCTTGTCCCCTTTCTCTCTCTTTCTCTATGTCTCTTTCCATATAGTCATTTACCTATTAATACCTTATACTTATTTATCAAAAATTACATAAAATATCATGTGAGATCAGAATTAATGACAGACTTATTGATTTGAATGACTATATTTTGTATTATTGTAAAATTTTATTGACATAGATTATTTTTAAAAACTAATGAGTCCAGTCTGGTCTAGAGTGAGACCCTACCTCAGTCCCCTCCCCACCAAAAAATAAATAAAAAGAAACTAAAGACCCTCAGGGATAGAAAGACAAACCACGCATTATCACTGGTATTCTGATCCCATGCAGGTACAGCCATCTGAGTCTTGATAAAGTTGTCAAAAATAGTGGCTGGGGCCGTGCGTGGTGGCACACACCTTTAATCCCAGCACTCGGGAGGCAGAGGTAGGAGGATCGCTGTGAGTTCGAGGCCACCCTGAGAATACATAGTGAATTCCAGGTCAGCCTGAGCTAGCTAGAGTGAGACCCTACCTCGAAAAACCAAAAAAAAAAAAAAAAAAAAAAAAAAAAGAAGAAGAAGAAGAAGTCTTTAAAAAAAATGTCCTGGGAAAACTGGACATCCAAAAGTAGAAGACTGAAACTATATCATTATTACTTGCCCTGTATAAAAAAGTAATTAAAAATGAATCAAAGACCTCAAATGTAAGTTCTGATATTTTGAAACTGCTAGAGGGAAATCAATCATGATGGAAGACTGTGTTTGTATGCTAAAATATACATGATTTTACTAGTGTTTAAATTATCCTTATATATGATCAAGTAATACTAGTTTGAAAATGCTCACAGACCTCTGAAAACTTTGTCAAAATCATAATTGTTATTTCATTGTGCATTTCACTCTTATATATAGTATCACTCTTATTGTTATCCAACAGCTCCATAACCCACAAGCCTATTGATCAATCCTGTTTTTCCTTTTATTCATTTACTTATTCTATTGCTATTTGCTCAAAAGCATACTTATTGTGGAACGCAGGACATGAGAAATGCTGGGGATGATGGTGTGAGGAGAGCTCAGGGTTTTTTTTTTTTCATTCTAGGGATTGAATAATATAAGATTCTGACAACTGTAGTATTTATTCTGCATATTTATTTGAAAGCACTAATAGAAATCTCTTAAGACCAAAAAAAAAAAAAAAAAAGCCATGTTTCATAGGTCTGAAGTAAAAGTATTGAAATTCAGTTTTCCCACTTTCTTGTTGAGTCATCTGAGACAAGTAATTTAATTTCTTTCTTACAATTTACCTTTGAAAGCAGTCATTGGTTGTAAATGTAGCTTTCTCCTGACATTCTTGAGAGGATAAAATGAGCAAATTTATCTTAAGTACCTAGAAGAGAGCCTGAAATATGAAAAGTTGATTATTATATCTTCCTATCACACTTAAATCAATTATTTTTTTCATCTGACACAAGTTCTTAATCTTAATCATATCATGTGTCAGTCAAGATATGTTTGTTTTCTTAAGGTTTACCTTATAAATATATAATCTCATTACAAACTTCTATTAACACATATGCTATATAAGTCTGTATTTTTGAGTAGTAAATTTGCATTGTCGAAACCACCTAGTCTAGGGTATGGTATTAGGGCAGCCTGAGCTGAATAAGAAATATGTCTTTACAGATGCTAAAGTGGTGATTCATGGGATGACATTTTTTTTGCTCGCCTTCTGCTCCAGCATTGTATTTGTCATATTTATTCCTGTGTTAGATGATTTTCAAGTGCCTGAGATGTTTAAACAGACCTGACTGTGGCATAAACTAAAGGCCGACTTTAGTTTCATGTCTATGAGGAACACACCTAGAGGTTGGTGCCAGTTCCATGTTTAATAGCTGTGCCAGCTAAAGAATGGCTGTCAACCATTGCCTGCACCCCAGTGTGGTCCTTCCTGAAGTGCAGATTGACTCACACTTACACATAAACATATCCACCGATACTCAAACCTTAGCATGGAGGCTACTGGAATGGAAATATTGTAATTCCAGAAGCTGGTGTATGAGAAATTCTTTCATGCATCATGCTTGTAAGGTAGCCAGCGGAGGACCTGTTTATTCTCAGTTCCTTCTGAGAATATAATTTTTTTTTTTTTGGTTTTTCGAGGTAGGGTCTCACTCTGGTCCAGGCTGACCTGGAATTAACTATGTATTCTCAGGGAGAATATAATTATTAATGTGATGTATAATAATAGTACATCACACATTCCAAAAATGACAGGAAATCGCAGAAAATAGAATGATTCAAAACTGCTGGCACTTAGGAAACAAACCTCTTGCTCCCAGTACAGCATAGATGAGAAGTCATATTTTTAATGCAAATCAAACGTCATTAATTTAAAAATAAATTGTCAAAGGGAAGAGAACAATCTCATGTTCTTTATATAGAAAAGGATGTGAAGCTAGTATGTTTGAATTCTCGGTACCCATCTGTCAGCAATTTGGAAAAATTGTGGAGCGTTTGTGAGGTGGATCCTAGCTGGAGGATGGATGTCACTCATGGCCTCCCTTGAAACTATATAGTCCAGCCCTCTTGGGTGGCTAGGGAGATCACACTTCTTGCTTTCTGAATTCACTTCCTTCTCTTTCTACGTTTGCCCCACCACAGTCAGGCTTATCCTAGAAAACGTCAGCCAAAAGGACTCCTTTCCTTCCATAAGCTGTTTCTGGTCTGGTGTTTAGTTCCTGTCAGAAGAAGCTAAGTGTTACTATCCATGTGTTTAGTAGTGTATCAGGAGGCAACAGCCGTGTTGAACTATGCAGGAGGCAGAAGCAGTCTCTTCCACTCATGAACTCAGTGGTGCTCCTTCTCAAGTCACATACTGAAACCCTAGATCACCATGGGGTGGTTTTTAGAGGTGATCAGGCAGTGAGGAAGGAACCCTCGTGAGTAGGATAAATCTGTGATCAGAGAAGCTCCATGGAGACCTTTTCTGTACCACGGGAGGAAGACACAGCAGGAAAGAGTGATCTAAGACCAGTCAATTCAGCACTGACAGACAACTTGATCCATCATTGATCATGGACTCCTAGCCTCCAGAATTATGAGACATAAATTTCTGTTGTTTATAATCATCTATGATAATTTTCTTACAAGAGCCTGAATTGACTTAGAAATACCGTTCCTTAAAGCTCTTTGAATGATTCTAAGGGTACCATCTGTTTTATGCCATAATTCTAATTAAAAGGGCAATGAAATAAGACAAATGATTTTTTTTTTTTTTTACAAATTTACTGTAGAGCAAGTCCAAACCTGTCATTAATAAGAGGGAAAACACACCATCTTTAATTTTGAGGAAGAGACAAAGATTCATAAGGTTAAAACCTGTGTACACATTCTTCTATTACACCATTATATCTAAATTCTATTTTGGTCATTTATCATAGCACACTTATCTTAAAATCAAGGCTCTCACCTATGAAATGTTTGAATGGTTAATTGCATCTATATACATTTTTTGGAGGGGTGGTGTTGGAGCTGTTTCACCCTAATCAAGGATGACCTGGAACTCACTATGTACTCTCAGAGTGGCCTCGAACTCACACACATGATGATCCTCCTCCGTCAGTCTACTCAGTGCTGGGATTGAAGGGGTGTGCCCCCAGGCTTGGCTAAATCTATCTAAATTTTAAACTTTATTATTTTAAAAAAACCTTTTGATTGATAATTTTTATACATGTACATAATGTATTTTGATTGCAATTCCTCCCATTACATTCCCCCATGACCCTATAAAACTAAACCCTTCCAACTAGTTCCTTTTTTTTTTTTTTTTTTTTTTTTGTGAGAGAGAGAGAGAAAGAGAGAGAGACAGAGAGAATGGGTGCAAGCTGTGAATGATCACCAGACACGTGTGCCCCCTTCTGCTCATGTGTGGCATTGCACTCTTGTGTCACTTTTTGTGTCTGGCTAAATGTGGGACCTGGAGGTTTGAATGGGCATCCTTAGGTTTTGCAGGCAGGCACCTTAAACAATAAGCCATCTCTCCAGCCCCTAGTTCCTTTTTTCATGATTTTTTTTTCAGTGATGAAGACCACACCCAGGGCTTGCAACTGCTTATCCACTGAGCTAAATCTCCACCCCACCCTGTCCTTTGTTAGATGATCTTTCTTGTTCTTTAATTTTTTTTTTTTTAAAAACAGCTTCCATCATACATGACAACATGTTGTTGAGACCAATATTGTGCAGGTCTTGTGTCGTAACAACAGCAGCTGGGAGGTAGGCTACATACATATATTTTATAAATGTGGACACACATAACAATACCATCTAATATATCATAAACATAACAACATGAAAGGATTTAGCACAATGCCTTATGTTAGGTAAACTTTCAATGAGAAATAATTCTTATTTTTATAAACTGTCTATGGTACATCACAGATCTTAATATTGTGAGATTAAAATCACTTTATATTTTATTACTATCACAAGTATAAGCCCTACCAAAAAATCTAAGTATGTGTATATTGATGTTATAACTCCATCTGAAATGCATTTTCAAATTTATGAAATGCTCTGAGTCATTAGTTTCAGAATAATTGCCTTTTAAATTATCTAAATGTATCCTAATGTCTACATTGCCAACTGTTTTCATGAAATATTATTGATAAAGTCAAAGCAATATAAATTAGTATACCTTTGGGCCTAAGCTGAGGATCAGGCGGCGAGATACTGCTTGGGAAAAGCAACCCTTCTAAGTTTTGAACTGATAGGAGGAACTAGAATCTTAAAATCTGAAAAGGTGTAAGGACTTATGCATAATTCTTATTTCACTTTTACAATCTTGGGTGAGCTCTCAGACTGAGGAAGGGTGCAAGGAGTTAAGTCAAAGTTTCAGAAAAGGAAAATATAACCTTTCTTAGTCTTCCAGTGTTTAGGAATTAAAGATCTACACGCACCAAAAATAAATTAGATACAGTAAGAGTTGTAATTCAGCAATGGAACACTGTGTAGCATGTTCTACCCTGTGTTTGTTCACTAGAACCACTAAGCAAATGAATAAGTAAGTAATTATTGGATATGATGGAGAGGCAACTTGTTGGCTGAAGAGCACAGAGAAAAGTATGATGACTGTTCCTTATGGAGCCACAGAGAGCTACCCATAAGGCAGAGGAGCTGATTGACAATTGATATGATAAATCTAGCCTAAGTTTGGAAGATAGTTGTGAGCAGGGGTAATAATATCAGAGCTTGAGGAATCCATGAAACAAATGCCTTTCAAATGTCTTTCAAAGCATTAAAAAAAAAAAAAAAGAAACATCATTTTAGTGCAGCTAAAGAGTAAATGCATAAGGAAGTCACAGTAAGAGCTAAGCCTTATAACTTAACACACAGGTCACCAGAGAGCCACAAAGCCCAGTTCACAGAGGGCTAATCCTGTTGGTCTACCCGGTGGTTCTCCCTGGATGCACCCTATTCTCAGGTCTTCTTACTTAGGAAGAGGGACCTCACAGAGGCCACATGGTGCCATCTTCATGGAACCTGTCAAAAAGAAGTAGCCTGGATGATGGAGGAGAGAAAAATAATGGCATAAGAATACACGTGCAGGGCTGGAGAGATGGCTTATGGTAAAGGGTTTGCCTGTGAAGCCTAAAGATCCTGGTTCAATTCTTCAGGTTCCACGTAAGCCAGATGCACGGGGGGGCTGCACCCATCTGGAGTTCGTTTGCAGTGGCTAGATGCCCTGGCGTGCCCATTCTCACTCTCCCTCTCTTTCATTCCCTCTCTGTTTCTAATAAGGAAATAAATAAATAAGAATACAAGTGCAATTAATTGCGAGAAAGGGATTCTGTGGAGGTTCGAGGGAGGGCAGACTAAGCAGGGCTGGGGAGAGGTCTATAGTCAGGGTACATTGTGTATGGATTATTGAGGGTGACTTTCATTTTATTTTTCATTATTCATTGATTTTTTTAATAAATGGTTGTACTCTCAGACCCCCTTACTGCCACCCCAGTTCTGCTGAGGGTCATCTTTAGTGGGCTTATTGGTATTCTTTGTGGGGCCACAAAAGCCTCCATCAGTCTCTGGGGGCACAGGGCTCTTACAATTTTTCTGCTCCCTCTCCTGAGCCTTGGTAGGCACGATAGGGATCTGATTTAGTGTTGCTTTCTTGGTAGCCTCTGGATCACTGTTTTAATGAGCTTTGAGTGACCACAGTGTAAGGAGACTTGCCTTCGAACTGGTTTTCAGGCTAGCAATGACAGCAGTATTTATGTCAGCTTCTGGAACCCAGAAGATGAGGTGGAAGTGACCCATTTCATGGTAGGCTTTGGGCTCTCTATTCTTCTATTTTTTATTTTTTTATTTTTTTTTTTATTTTGCGAGACACACACATACAGAGAGAGAGAGAGAGAGAGAGAGAGAGAGAGAGAGGTACAGATAGAGAATGGGCGCTCAGCCTCTGTGAATGAACTGCAGAAGTGTGCGCACCCTTGTGGGCAAGTTTGGCATTGCACCCTTGAGTCATTTTTTGCCTCTGGCTAAACGTGGTCCTGGAGCTTGGAACCAGCTTTCTTAAGCTTGGCAGACAATAGCCTTAACCGCCAAGCCATCTCTCCAGCTCTGGGCTCTCTATTCTTGATGTATTGATGCATCCTGGTTTTCCCCAGTGTTCTCCACCACCTGTAAAGATAGAACAGAATCACCAACCAAAGGTGAAAGCAGTTTGAATTAAAGAGGATATGCCAGGATATTCGAGAGACTTATCCATGTGTATGTCCACTCTTCTTAGTTAAAGGACAGTGGAGGTTCTGTTCGGGAGCCTATGGTTTCCTGTCCGACGGAATCTGGCTTGGTTCTCAGAGCCAGATATGAGTGAGTTCTCCTCCACTGAACAGGTCTCATATCCAATCTGAGAGGAATTGGTCACCAGCATCACTATTGCATAAGTGTGTACTGATTTGTTTTTAAAAAGAATCAAAACTAAGAAGCAAGCAGGGCGTGGTGGTGCACGCCTTTAATCCCAGCACTCGGGAGGCAGAGGTAGGAGGATTGCTGAGAGTTCGAGGCCACCCTGGTCAGCCTGGACTAGAGTGAAACCCTACCTTGAAAAACCAAAAAAGAAACAAATGAACAACAAAAAAAAAAAAAAACTAAGAAGCAGTAGCACTCAGTGCCACCAGAATTGGAGCTGTAAGTAACAGTGCTGGCTAGGAGACTGACAGGCAGGACAGGGGAAGCCTGTGGGGTGGTGGGGGAGAATGTCTAGAAGCTTTGAAAAGATATGTACTTCTGGTTATTTATGACACATACTTAACACAGGGGTGAGGGAATGCCCAAGAAAAAGCTTGGAACCCTTGATCTGTAACTACTGCTGGATTCAGAGGCATGAACCTGCAGGGAAGTGAAGGCTAAGGTGGAGTAGTGAACTCTTGGGGTCATGAAAGAATGTCCCCACAGATGTGCAGGCTGGCTCAGCTGAGGCTGAGAATGATCCACTGAGGACTACATTATTCGTGGACACACACACACCTGAAGCCATGACCAACTAGGCTTAGGGATGCTATCTTAACTTAACATCTGGAAATCAGTTAATGAAATATGGTGCAACAAGAGAACATGGACAGAAACAACACCACAAGGATATTAAAACAATCACATTTTTAAGGAAAATAAAGTAATCGAATGACAATATAATGACACATGTTGAATCTGTACATGGTGGCACAACCCTCCTATTCCAGCTAGTTATGAGGCTGAGGCCAGAGGACAGAAAGTTTGTTATACAGAATGGGAGAAAATCTTTAACAACAATAAGTCTGACAGAGGAATACTATCTATTATATTTGAAGAACTAGAACAATTAAATCATCAGAGGAACCACAGATCTGTTAAATATATGAGAAACTGACAACCATCCTATCCCTTCAATGAAATATAAATCAAAATATTATCAGAACCTATTTGTCCCTAATGTCATTATATACATATATTGGAAATAGGAGATTATATGAGTGACAGAAAGTAAGGAAAGGACTCTAAAGGGAGAATGTAACAGAATGGGGAATAAAAGAAGTTAATAGAGGGAAAAAGAAAAATCTTGTCTGTTTCATTTCGTATGCAGAATCTCAAACACATACACATGTATAGTTTTTACACTTTGCAATAAAATGTCCTCCATTAGCTCATGTATTTGAACACCATATATGTACATATAAAAACATGACAATAAAGGAGGAACTATTGGAGAAAGAAAAGAAATGTGTGACAGGGAAGGATAAGGGACAATGAAGACAAGTATGAATAGGAGCAAGGTACAGTGATCCATTGTATAAAGACATAAGAAAATGTTATAATGAAACCTGTTATTTTACATGCTAAGATAATTAATATATATGCTGAACAAAACTTGGCAAATCACATTAAATTTAGATTTAATATAAAAATAAGACATTTGAGCAAGACCCTGTCAAAAAGAGTGCATTCTGAGTTAGTTATGTTCAAGATAATCACACACACACACACACACACACACACACACACACATACAGTCAATAAATGGACCCTATAGATTGCACTGTTCCATTCAATTATGTTTCATTTTCTATATAATGAAGTATTGGCTAAGAACAAGACCTTTGACCTCATCATTCATTTATCCTTAAGCAGAGTCATTAATCATTTAAAATATCCCTTCAGTGAGTACAATAGGTCAAACTACACAAACCTTCACTGTCAACACATTATGCATGTGACTATAAAACAATTGAACCAAAACCAGTCCAGAGTGATGTATAGTACACATGTAATGTACACAACTGATTCACATACCTGCCATTAAAACAATGTAAATAATCTCACTACCAATTTCATATAGATTGTAGCCAGAAATGATCTTTTACATATATTAGGTTGCAAAATTGTATATATATATATATATATATATATATATTATTTCTAAAGACTTTTCCTGGGTGAACACAAAGTTTAAAATTATATAACAGAGTTGCATTAATTATGTTAATATTGGACTTTAGACATAACACATATGTATGCAGATAACAAGTAATTATAATTCACAATATTTTAGAACATGCGCTCTTTGTTGAAAACATGCATCCACTCAGCAGATATGTTTTTTTTTTTTTTTTTTTTTTTTTTTACATCTGCATAGGAGACATGAACTGCTAATTTTTATACTGTTTTACAGTTGGTAAGGAGGTGCTGTAGATCTTAATCCTAGATCTTTTCAGCAAAGGCTTTTTTTTTTTTTTTTCCTTCTTACATCCCTAGAGGAGGCAAAAGCTCAAGACAAGAATAATGAAAATAAGAGGCAGTAGATTTTGGCAGCTTCCAACCTGCGTCCCACGGGCATTTCCAACATTCTCACCCAGTCAACTTCAGTCAGAGTTGAAAGGCAGTGGGGTAACAATACAAACCTGCTCGCTCTCTCTTTTTTACTAAAATGTAACTTTTCTTTTTTTAACTTGTACATTTGGCCTTTAATACCCACCTCCCTTGTTCACCAGAAACCCTCACTATTGAGTTACATACATTCCAGGGATCACCCCAAGCAGATAGATCTTTGGATTTCCTCATAAGAACAAATAATAAATTGACACATATCTGTTTTATTGTGCTTTTTAAACCTGGGTCAAAATTTACATAGAGTGAAGTCCACAGGATTTATTACTTTCTATTTTGTTAATATTTAAATTATTTATTTACTTGGGAGATAATGAAAGAGGCAGAGAGAAAGAGAATGAAAGCGAATGGGGGTGCCACTGTAAACGAACTCCAGACTCATGGTCTACCTTGTACATCTGACTTTACATGGGTACTAGGGAATTGAACCTTAGTCTTTGGCTTTGCAGGCAAGAACCTGACATATGAAGCCATCTCTTCAGTCCAAGTCCACAGGATTTAAAGGTGCAGTTTATGACTTTGGTCAAATAACAAAACCCAGGAATCAGCAAGCTAGTGAAAGAGAACTTATTCCCCTGCGGCAGAGAACGCGGGTCAGTCCTCGCTCTCACTGGCGGGGCGGCTCTCTGTGGTTTCACATGCTGTCTGACGTCATGAAACTTGAGACTTTTCAAATGCTTTCTTCATCATGAGCCCTCGCGAGATTCCACCATGCTGCCTTGTGTTAAATGCTGAGGAATATTCCATGATGTGGCCCACCATGCTTGTGCTGTAGGGCATCTGAGGCGTTCATGGTACTGGACTATCAGTAACGTTGATATGCTGGCAGGAGTGAGAGTTGTGAACGACTAGCTGCTTACACTACTACACTCACACTGTCACATTGTGCAGTTACCTTATGCCCAACTATAAAATGCAAATTCTTTTATGTGTTCTTAAATAGAAAAATACCTATATAATAAGCTTCCATCCCAATTCCTAGTATATATATGCAAATGAATTCCAGATACACACACCATTTTGTGCATCTGAGTTTTTGTGGGGTACTGAGGAATCAAACCCCTAGTATCAGGATTTGAAAGCAAACACCTTTAACTGCTGAGTCATCTCTCCAGCCCTAGTATTATTATTATTATTTTTTTTATTTTGGTTTTTCGAGGTAGGATTTCACTCTAGCTCAAGCTGACCTGAAATTCAAAGTCACAATGTAGTCTAAGGATGGTCTTGAACTCATGGCGATCTTCCTACCTCTGCCTCCCAAGTGCTGGGATTAAAGGCATGTGCCACCACATCTGGCAAGTATTACATTTTGATTGCATTTTTTTGCTTTTGGCTATAATTCTAAACTATATTTCAGATATATGTGTTGATATATAAAACTACATGAAGAGATAAAACAAAAAACTTAGCTAACACATGCTAAATATAAATGAAAATTATAGATAACGTCACCTTCAAATCTACATGAAGTTAGAAATAAAACAAGAACAAATGAATTGTTATGCTGAAAAAATTTCCTTTCTAAGATGTATCATTTTTTTTTGTTATTGTAATCTCTATTTTTTTAATATGTGAAATGGGGATATATCATCCACAGATACTAACACTACAGGATTATGGGCCCTCAAAATGTATGACTTGTTAAGCTTCACTGTGGCTTAGAAAGCTCAAAATTTCATTAGAGTATTAGTTTGAGAAGAAGAATTGATCTGTTAAAGATAATTGGTTAGAAAGTAAAATTCCAGGCCTTAAATTTGGGCACAAATCATGTGAAACATTTATAGTCAGTAATAACTATGTAATTAGAATGGGAAAGATAAGATTATAGAGAACTTCTAAAGTAACTATCACAGCTGCTGTGATTAATGCAAACATACACATGGAAAAACACATAGGTACATGCACATTTCGTTTAAAAAGTAAATATTCTTCAATGCCAATTTTTCATTAAGAAGACTGGGGAAGGGACCTACTTTCACACGATCAGTGTAACTTAGCTGGTTAGGAACAGACCCAGGGCTGCATTCATTTCTGATTCCGATGCCAGAGTGAAAGCTAGAACTTTGTTTTAATTTTGTAAGAATTAAGACAAGGAATCTAAATTTTAAAGCTTCCTCACATTAATTTTAGTTTTACACTTTAACTCTTTGTTTTGGAGCAAAGAAGCCTTAGAAGGCTAGTAACTCTGTAGGTCTGCAGATAGTTTGCCATATATTTGCTATATGCACACTTGCTTAATAATAATATGATTTTCCAAGAAAGACATCATAAGGAAGGCATGCGCTGCTGATGAGAAACAATGAATAATTTTATTATGTTCAATTTTACTAAAATGCTATACTTACAATTAGAACAATATCTTCTTCTATTGCCAAAAAATGAATTAAACATGTTTGATCCCTGGTGAAATAATCACGTGTTCATCATTTCAAAGGACATTGCTATTGATCCATCCTTTCTAGTTCATTGATGACCACACCCAGTGTCAAGTGACAAGCTTCTCACATTCCCTTCACAGCACAGAGGCAGAGAACTGAATCTGTTTATTGTAAATGGAAATAAATGACTGGATAGGAGCCCAGTTCCCAGAATGTTTGACTCTTCTCTGGGTGAAGCCTCATTAATAAGATAGTGAACAATAGACTCCATTTTTCCCTCACCGTGTATCTGCTTTCAATCACAGGGCTAAAAGTTGCCCTGACAGCCACCCAATTTTCTGAAAATTGAACAATTGAAGTTATATGTAAAACTAACAATAAAAATATTGATATTGACACAAGCTATAATTCAGCTTTTGGTTATGTAGCACTGTGTGAACAAACCGCGATTCTCCATCCTAGGTTTGTGCAGGTGGTAGGCAGGAGGTCGATAATACACCATGGAGATGGCATCTGATCGTTCCTTGCTGGTCTTGTTAATCCACCATTACAATGAACAATCTCTATCTGTGAGAGAGCAGTGCTGCCTCCATGAGGCCCTGAGGGATATTATAAGCATTCTTGGATATGGAAAAATACTGCCTTCAAGCTGGATTCATCTGGAACACTGAATTCTTAAATCTTAAATTACTTTAACAAGTATATGTGGTAAGTGGATGTATATAAAAGAAAGGAGATTATGGCAGGGGAAGTTTGAATTATTTTTATTATAAAATGCATACTGTAGCAGAACCCATTTTGATGCTGAAAACCATTGCTTTTTAGTTCTGAAGTATATATTTTTTTTTTTTTTTTTTGAGAGAGATAGAGAGGGAGAGGAAGACAGATAGAGATGGGCACACCAGCAGCCTCTCAGCTGCTACAGATGCATGTGCCCCCTTGTACTCAAGTGCAGCATTGCGCCCTTGCGTCACTTTGCATCTGGTTAAACATGGCACCTGGAGATTGGAACCAGAGTTCTTCTTAGGTTTAGGAGGCAGATGCCTTAACTGCTAAGCCATCTCTCCAGCCCGGAAGTATATGTTTTGACCTAAAGTAGTGAGCTAGGTACTTGTCACCTCCCTTGATAAACCTGCACTATTTCAATGTGAGTCTGATAATCTGGCACTATTACTCCACGTACACTTTAAAAACATTTTCCCATTCACTCAGATCCTACTAGCAGATAAACTAAAGCAGTTTTAAAATACACATGAAAGTTCATTCTGTTCCCTGGCATTCCATTCCACCACCTTAATATTAAGATGCATAATGTATCCCTTCGACACTAAGGCCACTCTACTGTGTGACTTCACTCTTCTTATATTGGAAAAGACACGCACTGATATTATATATGCTAAAACATTCACCTGTTTGGAAATTTTACTTATATTGTTTTCTCAAAATTTGTTTTTCAAAAACCTTCCATTTGGTGAATGTTGAGTTAGTAAACTTTGGACCATATTTTTGCAAAAAACATATTTTTCTGCTTTCATTCTGATATTCTTCCAACTAATTGAATTTCATTATCATGGTAATTTTCCCAAGCCTAATTTATTTGTATATAATTTTTGTATTTGAAAGTTATTGAATCAACTTAAAGAGTAAAACCTGATGTTTAAATATACATATTTATTTTTACACTTACAACGTCTGTATTGAAATGACTAGAATAGGTAAATAATTTGTTATCTTTCCTTTTGTCATAATTTTGTGTTCTTTTATTGGCACAACAGGTCTTAAGTTACTCATCAATATGAAATACAATATTAACTATAGACTTTCTATCCTTAAACCTTCTTATTCTACAAAACTACAAACAAGTCTTTTGACTTACATCTCCAGATTTACTCTCCTCTCCTACTCCCATAACCATCATTGTACCTTTTGTGACTAGTTTAGTCTTTTTTTTTTTTTGAGGTAGAGTCTCACTCTGGTCCAGGCTGACCTGCAATTCATTATGTCGTCTCAGGGTGGCCTCAAACTCACTGTGATCCTTCTACCTCTACCTCCCAAGTGCTGGGATTAAAGGAGTGCACCACCATGCCTGGCTAGTAAAATTTTTAAACAATTTCCCATAGTAGTGCAATCACATGACCTATTTTTCTTTCTAGGATATTTCGGTTGGCATCATATCCTCCAGGTTCATCCATGTTGCTACAGACATGCCTTTAATTCTGAGCAATACTATACCTGTGTTTATCAGATGTATCTAAAATTTCATTTTACATTCACTTATGTAGTCTTTTGGCACAGTTTTAAATTTATAAAAATATACAAATGTAGTGCACATGACTCCCATATGCTCTGCATTTGGTCACCTGGTTTTGATATATTACGTTAATGACAATAGCAGCCATTATCATTGTGTTTTTCTCCACCAACTGCCACGCTTGGTTCACACGTTGTGAGCTTGCCTTTGAAGATCCACATGCTTCTTTTGTTCTAGGTTGCCATTCTATGTTGCATGGTGATGGGTCATGACGTCATCTTAGGCATTTCTTGGCTGGGATAACATCACTGATTTCCTTGTCATCAAAGACCTTGACAATATTGAATAATGCCTTCAGGGTTCTTGGCAAGTTTTCCTTGGATTTGTATCTGTTCGACATTTATATTGTAGTTCTGTGGTTTTGGTAGGACAATCACAGAGCTAAAGCCTACGTCATCACCAAGACGTGTGCTGTCTTCATGACTGATAGTTTCCATGAGGACCTAAGCACCAGGCTGGCGGGGAGGGGGCATCCAGGTTTGTTCACTGTAAAGGCGTTTGTCTATCTTCCACAATGTGCTTTGTGTAAGGAAGTCACTCAGGCTTCTCAAATTTGTGCGATGGGAATGCAGGTCCCTTGAGGTTTGGAGAAAAGTATAAATGGTTAAGAATCCTGCGCACAAAGTTTTTATCTTCTCTTTCAATTATTTATTCATTGAAGGATTCTTTTATGCTTCTTTGGACCTATACCAATTTAGGATGTACTTTGGAATATAACCTGATACTGTGTTGGCAATCCTGTGAAGTTTCTACTTCCGATATTGTAATTTCAGAGTACATGCCACTTCTGCTTCGTTTTATAGTTTACAGATTTTCTTTTTTAAAATTTTTTATTTATTATTATTTTTTTGGAGAGAGACACAGAGAGAAAGACAGAGAGAGAGAGAGGAAGACAGAGAGGGGCGCGCCACAGTCTCAGCTGCTGTGAACGAAATCCAGATGTGTGCGCCCCCTTGTGGTCAAATGCGGCATTGAGCCCTTGCGTCACTTTGCATCTGGCTAAACGTGGGACCTGGAGATTGGAACCACTGGAGATTGGAACCAGTGTTCTTAGGCTTAGGAGGCAGGCACCTTAACCCCTAAGCCATCTCTCCAGCCCTAGTTTATTTTCTGTGCAGCTGGTCTGTTGAATCATGAGACCCATTTATTCTGAATATGTGTTTATAATTATTTAAGTTATAGAGTCAATGTGATGAATCTAGCATCGATGTCCTTCTATGAGTGTTTTCTATGGACTGCATTTTTCCTGACTTTACCATCCGTTTCCCCTGTCTTTGCATAGCCAACTTTTTCCCCCCTTTTGTAGAGGGGGTTGTGGACTGTGTATTATGAAGCATTCCTGAAAGAGTTCATATGTCTTAATGGACAGTTCATTTATTGGTTGATGATCTGGAGGTTGTGTTTGATTTTCTGCCTTTTGTGTATGTGGGAAACTGGTATGTGACTCAAGTCTGAGTTATCTAGTGTCAATCCTCAATTGAATCTATGTAGGTGATAAGAAGGGCTAGATTCACACTGGTTAGAAATACCATTCTACAGCAAGGATGTGATTACTTAAACATGCTTTTCATGGAGACTCATCAATGACCCCGACACTTAGGGCTATGCTGGTAGTGTGAGGTCCTCTGCTCTTTGCAACCTGAACTTCGCTGCCAACCTTGGAGCTGCTCACTTCTCGTAAGGACGCAGAATACTGTTCTATGCCAAAGCATCCAAAATCCTTGGAGCACTTGTGGTCTTATCCAGAGAGAGTTCTTTGGATCCCAGTTCTTTGTGTGTACATATGTATGTAGATGTTCATGTGTGTGTGTGCATGTGGGGAGTTTGTATTTGTGCATATGCATGTGGAGGCCAGAGGTCAATATTGGGTCTTTCTCATTCACTCTATACCTCATTAAAGTTTTCTGCTTTATTTTAAATTTTATTTATTTGAGGGAAAGAGAGAGAGAGAGGGAGAAAGATGGAGCAAGAGAGAGCACACCAGGACATCTATCCACTGCAAACAAACTCCAGACACATAGATCACTTTGTGCATCTGGTTTATATGGGTACCGGGGAATCAAACCTGGGCCCTTAGGTTTCACAGCCAAGTGCCTTAACCCTTAAGCAATCGCCCCAGTCCTAAACTGTTTTAAAGAAAGGGTCTCTAAGTTTACCTGGATCTCACTGACTCAGCGAGAATGCATTGCCAGTGAACCCCGAGGATCTTCCTGTCTCAGCCTCCCACTGATGGAATTGCAGGTGTGTGCCTCTGTGCCTGGCTTGGTACATGGGTACTGGGGACCCTTGTCTAAGCCCTCAGGCTTTCTTAGCAAGCGCTTTTATGATTGCGCCATATCTGCATCCTTTGTATCCCTGTCTTATTTAGCACCTTCATTTTCAGAATACAGCTGCTTCATGAGCCTCAAATGCTGGTTTTGTCTTTTCTCCTTAGAGGACCATGTAGGGTGACTGTTCTCCAGCTCATTGCACAGTTACCAGAGGATTTTCCCCATACAGATGGAACATGATTTAGGATGGGCTGACCTTGCCTATGTCAGCTTAGAGCTAAAGGTCTTACGTTTGTTGTCACAAGTCTGAAAATGACTTCTATCTGTACGTGAAAGTATATATAGGAAACACACACACACAAACATGCATTTGGTTAAATTTTCTAAGTACTTACGCTGGTGAAAAGAGGCTCTCCTCCAAAATTAGTAGAAAATCTTTGTACTTATAAAACGTCAGTAGTTTCAACCTCTGCCAATGTACATAAGAATTTTACCATATATTAATTTTAATTCTTTTCCATAGTACTATTAAGAATGATAATTTTCTTAGCATGATAGATTACTGAGGTTAATTTTTTTTCTTCCATATCTGTGGGTTTAAAAATATTTTTAAAAATATACTCAGTGTTATTAATGGAAAAATAGTCATATGAGAAACATAAAATGATCATTTCCTTGCATTTAAATTTAAACAATTATTTAAATTGTGTAAATTTTTCTCAGAAGCACAATCAGAATTATTTAAATCAATTGTGCTTTAAAGGGAAGTCAGCCAAAAATTTTAAAAATATGTAAAAATAAATAATTTCTACAACATTTCACCTCACATTTTCAAATGAAATACATTAAATAATGTTGCTACCTTCTGTAGCTATACTACATAACTGTCCATTATTGAGCTTGCACACCTGCTGATATTATCCACCACATGTTTTATATAGTTTCAGACTGAAAACGAGCATTTTTTCATTAACTTAGTATTTTTGTAATGTTTTATGTCATTACTATCTGTTGGCAGGAACTTCCTCACCAGGAAGCATCCTCAGTCATCAAATTCCTCCTGTAAAGTCCATGTGGAGTCTTCTATAGTGTTTTAATCACATTCTTAATTACATATCTACGCACTGACTTTATTTCTTATTTGATCTTTTAAAGATCAGAACTAATTAAAAAATGACTCCCTGAGCTGCTTTATCACTCTCTAGTGGAACAGATTCTACTGCAGATGGTCGAGAGACTCTATTGGTGTGACAATCTGCCAACATTGGCTCTAGAAATGAGCTGGTGAGGAAATAATTCTTTGCTCTTTACCACACTCACAAGCCATTCTTTTCATATTCAATGTGGTTTTCACTTGGAGCAATCTTGGATTACAGAAGTCTGAGAACTGCCTACACTTAGCACATATTCAAGGGAGTAAGGTGAAGTGATTACTGCAGTGCAATGCAGGTAGATTGTAAACCGAATCACAGGAAATCCTAGAAGGAAATTGTCACAGACAAACACAGGGAGAAAAAAATTTACTAAGGTGATTTCACTTCATCAGTTGTCCACTTAACAGTTTTCAAGAGCCTTTGAAAGATGTTCCAAGTTTTAATGACAATTTTCATACATGAACATAACATAATTTGGCCACAATTCTCTCCTATTACTTTATTTTACCCCTATTCCTATCACCTTCCAATGAACCCACTCTTCTTTCAAACTAGTCCCTCTTCCATATTGATGCCTTTTTGTAACCTCCTGCTTTACCCATATTGAAGCCATGTTGATGATCTCAATATTGTACAGGTCTTGTAGATGGAATGAGAGCCACTGTGAGGCCATGAGGCAACATATCTCTATGAGAGTGTCCTAATCTGTCCCTCCCCGTCCCATCCTCTGGCTTTCATGCTTTCCACCCCCTCTTCCGTAGTGGTCACTGAGCCTTGGGGTATATGGTAGACATGTCTCAGTCAGTGCTGAGCACTCAACAGTCACTATTTCATCACTCTGACAAGGTGTTAGTAATTATGTCAAAGCTTCACTTGGGTTTTGCAGAGATACACTGACCACCAACATCCCAAGAGTGAGTTTGGTTAAGTGGACACTATGGTCACTGTGTTTTTAATATTTTTCCTTTATTCTCACTGTAACACTTATTTCATGTATCTCCAAAACCAAACAGTTAAACTTTCTTCTATAATTTGAAGAACTCTGAGAGGAAAGATTCAAATATATAGGATAATATATGATTTGACTCCCTGGAACACTTATAGGATGGATTAAAAAAAAAATCTCGGGCTGGAGAGATGGCTTAGCAGTTAAGGCTCCTGCCTGCTAAGCCTAAAAACGCTGGTTCCAATCTCCAGTGGTTCCAATCTCCAGGTCCCACGTTTAGCCAGATGCAAAGTGACGCAAGGGTGCAATGCCACACTTGACCACAAGGGGGCTCATGCATCTGGATTTCGTTCACAGCAGCTGAGAGGCTGCTGGTGCTCCCATCTTTATCTGTTTCCCTCTCCCTCTCTGTCTGTCTCTCTCTCTGTGTCTCTCTCCAAAAATAAAGAAAATAAAATAAAAATTTAAATAAATAAATAAATAAAAATCTCTTGTGTTACCAATTTAATGGCATTCATTTACTGATCAAACCGTTTCAGATAAAGGCCTGATTATGTTCCATGAGGGGTACTTTTCTATTGATATTGAAAGTTTAAAGCAAAAGAAAAGTTCCTTGGAGTAAGAATACCTCTCAAGCCGGATGTGGTGGTGCACGCCTTTAATCCCAGCACTTGGGAGGCAGAGGTGGGAGGATGACCAGGAGTTCAAGGCCACCCTGAGACTACAGAGTGAATTCTACATCAGCCTGAGCTAGAGTGAGACCTTACCTCGAAAAATAAAAAAAAAAAAAAAAAAAAAAAAAAAAAACTCTCAATTTCTGGACCACTTATGCATTTGGAAAGCCACTGATTTAGGAGAATAAGTGTGAGAAATTAAAAAATGGGAAATGTGCACATGCTCGTGTCATTGTTCAGCATGCCATGTTCATCAGTGGCTTGGTGTAGGCAAAATTTTAATTTTAGTTGCTCCTTAATCACCTTGAATCTTGATAACATGTCACAAAACAACAAAATATTAGACAGGAGACATGGTTAGCCCACTACTGATGTTTCCCATTTTCTCTTTATTGACATATGCTCACTGGTTTTTCACTCATGTTTAAGCGTCCATGTTTAACAAATTTTCACCATGTCTCCCATACTTCTTTACATAAGCTGTTTTTTTGAAGATCGTTCTATTTTAATATTTCATTTATTCATTTATTTGAGGGAGAGAGATAGGGGGAGAGAAAAAGAGGCAGATAGAGAGAATTGGCATGCCAGGGCTTCCAGCCACTGCAAATGAACTCCATACACATGTACCGATCTTGTGCATCTGGCTTATATGGGTACTGTGAAATCAAACCTTGGTCCTTAGGCTTCACAGGTAAGTGCCTTAACTACTAAGCCATCTCTTCAGCTCCATAAGATGCTTTTAATATGTTATTGTCACAAAACTATTTCACTGGGACATGAAATCACATTAATATATAAGAAGCAAGGCCAATATCTGAGTAATTTGTAAAATAAGGAAGTTGCATACTTAAAAATGATCAATCCATCCACATCAACAATAAGGTTCTGGAAAAAAAGAGTTACTTATTAAGATAACACTAAAATATGATTTGTATTGAATATGTTTCAATCCCTTTCTATTTATATCACATAATTCTAGAAACTTCTAATAGTCTCACGATTAAAAAAAAAAATAGATGATGCGTTTTAAGATCATGATAGCCACAATCAAAGTACAAAACATAATTTATCAATGTATTTTTTTAGCTATGTATTATTTCTTGCATACCACTAAGGTCCATGCTGCAGTTTCTTTTCTTTTTCTTTTCTTTTCTTTTTTCTTTTCTTTTTTCTTTTCTTTTCTTTTTTTTTTCTTTCTTTTTTTTTTTTCTTTCTTTCTTTTTTTTTTTTTTTTGCCTAAACTTCACACTATATAAGAAATCTTTTGGGAATGCAAAATGAAAGGAAAGGCATATTTTGTACCCTCTCCCTTTTCTACCCTTCTTAAATCACCCTTCAAAAATGGTTCCCAGCACTCTCAGTTTCCTACTGCAACGTATTGTAAAACTTTCAAGGCAGTAAGAAGTGTCCTTTCTCTCTGCTATTTTACCACCACAGCTCTTCCTAACATGATGGCTGAATACAATGTTTGGGGCAGAGGCTTGGCCAATTTAGAGAGAGATCAGATCTGCACTGAAAATTCCAAGGCATTGTGCTGTTTCATACCGTTTTGCTTTTCTCAGAGTGTTTTCCATGTTCTTCATTGAACATTATTTGGTTAGCAAGTGAGTAACCTGAAATGAAAATATATATATTCATTCTGAGGTGACCAGGACACCTTCCAATTTCAGACACTAGGGTTAGGCAGCTGTGACCTTCGAGAGGTTGTTGTTCAGCTGGTGCTCATAGAAATTCAGTCCATGGAAGAACATCCAACTTTTGTTGTTGAATATTCAAAAGTAGAGCAACTGGTTAGAAATTGCCTTGGATTCATTCTTGTTTATCAAAGTGTCCCCAGCTTTAAATGAGCTATTCCAAACATTAAATGAATGATTTGCCCGAGGTGATTTTCATGGGGATTTATTAAGTGGGGATAAATGTGGAAAAAGCAGGAAAAAAAATGTATGCGTGGATCAGAATTTGTATCCATCTGCACAGCACAACTTTGTTTTTGCATCTGTGTGCAATGATCCTCTCTAGAGGACTCAGTGTCATGGTGACAAGTGGAAGTTTTGTTTGAGTGATCATTATTTGAACACCAGCAGCCATGACAGGAAGGATGGGAAAGATGCATGATATTGACAACAGGTAAGGAAGAACACCTGGACAAAGCTGAGCAAGACCTCCAAGTCTGAACTAATGTGATGTATGTAAAGGCGGTGGTGGAGACAAGCTGTTCTTCCTAAGGCTGGACCCTTAACCTTAGCCTGGGAGCTCATGAGTGATAGAAATAAAGGCCCTGTTCTGAATGAAGCTCCATCTGAACTCACTACTGTCCTCCTTGATAAAATACAGTTGTCATGACTCACTTGTGTATGCTTACTTTTTTTGAGAGAGAGAGAGAGAGGCACAGAGAGAGACAGAGAAAGACAGAGGGAGCGGAAGACAGATAGAGAATGGATGTGCCAGCAGCCTCTCAGGGGCTGTGAAGGAAATCCATATGTGTGCGCCCCCTTGTGGTCAAGCGTGGGATTGCCCTCTTGCATCACTTTGCATCTGGCTAAACGTGGGTCTTGGAGATTGGAACCGCTGGAGATTGGAACCAGCATTCTTAGGCTTAGGAGGCAGGCGCCTTAACCCCTAAGCCATCTCTCCAGCCCCATGCTTACTTTTCAAAACATTCTTTCATTCATTATCTTTGAAAAGTCACATTAGTCATTTTTCTCTAGTAGAACATGACTCTTGCCATTTCTCTAAGTCAGGGTCTGTTGTATTCATACCCTTTCTCCTTCCTGGGATCATCTCTTACTTCTTGTGCTGGGAACTAGCACCACGTGTCACATGGTTTGACTCCTGCTCTTCAGTTGGTTTTCTCTGGTCCTCACCAGGGCGCCTCTCCTTGGGGTGCTCTGCACTGCCCCACAATGCAATTGACATGTGACAGTGCTTCATCCAGGAGGAAGCTTCTGCACTCAACACTTCAGCACCCCCCCACACACACACCAGATCTCCTTGACTTCCCCTCCAATGTCAAGGCCAGTAAATTTCTTCTGTGACCTCTCTTAAAAGGGTGCAAGTTTGAAAAAGGTCTGTGCATTTCTTTCTAACAATTAAGCTGTCTTTTCAGATTCTCTCTCTCTCTCTCTCTCTCTCTCTCTCTCTCTCTCTGTGTGTGTGTGTATGCACGTTTGTGTTGGGGTAAGAGGTTTGAGCTATAGTTGGACATAATTAAAAATACTTATAAACACTGTTCTATTTATAATTTATTCCTTACCTCAAGTGCACTCCCCCAACAAAGTGCCTTCCTTCTTTCTGTTTTTGCTCTAAAGGTATCCTGTTACTCTTAAAATATACATTTCTCTGAGCTGAACCCTACCACGGTAATTAAGTAACTTTGTGTATGTCTCCAGACTAAGTGCTCAACAGGCCAAACCTCTTTAGCTTCTAGGATCAGTGGAAATCAGGCATGTTTAGGGTAGAATGTGTATAAACTATATATCTGAAACTTGATTTTGTGTGAGAGAAATACCTCATATGAATTTTGTTCCCTATGGAAATGAGAAAGTATTGTGAAATTTTCATATTTTTCAAAAAAAAATGAAAATTTTATTTCAAATTTGTTTGGGATAGATATTATTAGTTTCTTTTTTGCTATGTTTCATCTGGAACAGACCACACAAAGGAGCTCAAGTTTGCTTCACACATCTGTTGATTGCTTGCTAAATAGATTTATTGATTTTTGAAACAGTCTTATTACCTATAGTCCAGTCTGGCCTCCAGCTTGTGATCCTCCTACCTTGCCTGTCTTCTGACCACTGGGATTCTCACAAGATGTCTAGTGCCCATCATTTTAATCCATTTTGAGTTTCTACCCAAATACACCTACAATATCTCATTATTCCTTCTGCTGGAATGCTTTTCAAATGAAGGGGACTCTTGTTTATTATTTAGGCTACCGTGGTTAACAATATATGCATATGCATAAAATGTATTAACATTTTCTTCAAGGAAGAAGGGAAGGTTAAATTGCAGTGTTAAGCATAATGTTAGAGATAGCAAGTCTCAAAAAGCAATTTGCCTGTGGTTCTATTATGCACTAACTGCTCCCCGGTCTTCAACAGTGAATTTCCTTGTCCATTAAAAGGTATGATAAAATCTGCCACTGTAGAAAGCAAGGATTTCTTTGCTTATTTAACTTATGGTACATTCTGGAATTATGAAGTTACTTAATAAATACATTCCAATTTGCTATAAACAGCTTTAAAAGTGAACATTTTTTTGTTTGTTTTTTGATTTTTGAGGTAGGGTCTCACTCTAGCCCAGGCTAACCTAGAATTCACTATGCAGTCTCAGCGTGGCCTCGAAGTCGTGGCAATCCTCCTACCTCTGCCTCCCAAATACTGGGATTAAAAAGTGAACATGTTAATAGAGGTTACAAGACTTTGATCTCTTGCTGTGACAAGAGGATATTTCCCATTTTTTATATACACTGCTTGAAAGATGTTAATATTCACCTCACTCTTAAATAACTATCCCTGATGTAGATTTCCACAGCACCTTTGAATAACTCTGTTTATAAACAATATTTCCAGGGGGACAGCACCATGGCTTTCTCACGTCGAACTTCATTCATGCCTGTCTGTGAAAAAGGAAAGATGTTAATGAAGTGAGCAGGCACTATTTCTCAGAGGACATCGGAAATGTTGACACAGTGTGCCAATGCACTAACTTTGGGGATCTGAGCTCTTCCTATCAGGTCCAAGACCACAAAGCTGTGTGACACTCGGAAACATCTCCTCTTTCTTAAGCTTCTGCTTGTGAAACATGATAGCAGAGTAGAGTAGATTTCTGATTCCCAAATTCAGTCATGAATTAAAACACCATTTTTTTCTTCTTAGAGATTCTTGGCTTTTAAACTCAGAACTGATGAATGTGGTAACTGTATCTGAGGAATTTCTTTGTCACAATGATTGTCTTGCTAAGTAAAATAGACAAGATGCAAAAACTATATTAATTCATATCTAACCAATATGAGAAGCATACAGTGTTTTATATAATATATACAGTTAATAAATATATGTATATGTAGATAAACTGAAGTTGCAACATTGATCTATGTAGGAAAGTGAGGGTTTTTTTTTTTTTTTTTTTTAAAGCCCACAATAGTACAGATCTCAGAAATTGCTATTTTGTTTCAAAGTAGGGTGTTACTATAGCTGACCTGGAATTCACTCTGTAGTCTCAGGGTGGCCTTGAACTCATGGCGATCCTCCTGCCTCTGTTTCCTGAGTACTGGGATTAAAGGCGTGCACCACCATGCTCAGCTAAAACTTGCTTTTTATCAGTTCCTAGAAAATGTTTGGTGTTGGGGATCAATGATTCAGCTCTTTTGACAAAAACTAACATTTTACCTCCTGTAAAGATAGTAGCAACTGCTAACCAATTACTTCTACCTTAATTCTACACATTAAATTAGTTAAGCTGCACATGAAAATTCCCTTCATTTGAAGGTTCTATATGGTAGTCTTTCTGGAAACTTTCTTAGCAGACCAACAAGGCATGTTCCCAGAAAAAGTCTTATCAGTTATCCACTGCTCTTCCTTCTTCACTGGGAAGATGGATCAGTCCACAGACTCTTCAGACTACCATGAGCCTATCTGGGGAAGAGGGTGGGTATCCAGCTTCCAGATTTCAAGTCAGCACACAACTCCATTCTCTATTCAGTTCCTAAGTCAAACTCCAGATACATGCATTGCCTTGTACATCTGGGTTATGAGTGGGTCCTGGGGAATTAATCAGGTCTTTTCCTTCCCACTGATGTTTTTTTCTAATTTCAAATCTATTCCTGGCATATTCATTGCCAAAATAATTAATCTTAGCCCCAAAAATGGTCTTTTTATTTCAGCCCTACAATGGATTTTTAGAGCGACAATAAATTTAAGAGACATAAAATAAAATTAGGATATATTTAGTGGCTGGAGATGGGAAAGTATACCCAGATGTGTGTATACTGTCCAGCAGTGTTTGGATAACAACACAATGAACACACACCAAGCAAAATATGATTTAAGGGAGGGTCGATCAGGGAGATGTATTTTAGTGCTCTCCCAACTGACGGTACTTGCAGTTTTATTTCGATTCAGGCAGTCCAAGCTATGGAGAGTCAGGATAAGACAGATCATGAGTGTTCACATCAGATCAGATCAGAACATGAGTTGTGTGTTTATGTTTATCAGGAAATCTTTGGAAAAGCTGTGAGTTTCCTGTCTTGAAGCAGCTCAACCCATGGTACATAGTCGTTCATGACCCCAGGCTTAGCTTGTGTAATGATTATCCTTTTTCTATTTAGCTTGATATCCACACACATGTATATACCTCACAAGCATGAGCAAGGTTTTTTTTTTTTTTTCTTTTTTTGGTCATTGGGAACCCTTGTCACAAAACTTCATGTCTATAGAACACTCTACACCATCCCCATCCCCAACCTGACTGACTTCCTTGGCATTATATTGTATTGGTTTTCTGCTGGTCACCATTTTCTAGAAGCAATATATAACGTATGTGATATCTTTTAAATTATCTTTGACCTTAGTCCATAATAGAATTTCATAAATCTATTTACCTAAATATACTTCTATGTTTGTAACATTTCTTTTTTATTTTTTTAAAGGAGTAAAAGTAGACAAAGTATTTCTGTTTCTGATCTTTGGCAGACTTGAAGTATAGTAATATCAACCTGTCTTTGCGGGGTGATCGACTTGTATATACACGTCTTTCTACTACTTTCCTTGTTATGCTTTGGTGTTCATTAAACTGTAAGTTCCAGGAATTGTATTATTCTTGCATAAAATTCTAGAATTTTATTCTTAGACTACTTGCAAGTGAAAAACTCTAGATACTTTTATTCCTACCGGGAGCACTATTTAAAGCTCCCGACTGTCTGCCTGGGCTCTCCATGGATAGTAGCTGTTTTGTGTGTTATGTATGCATTTTTACTTGGGTACCTCCTCTTCGTTTGGTTTTGGATAAATAATACTGTGAATTTATACTTATCTGAAGCACCACACCTACTAATATTTTTGAGTATTTCAATAATGCAAAGTAATTATTGACAGAAGGAAGTCCTCCAATAAAATGCCAGTAAAAATGGGATGTGACATTTAAATTGAACTTAAATCAATAATAACTAAAATTTGAATACTTGTACAGATATAGCTTATGTGTTTATTAAGGTACATTATCATTATTATTTTTTTTAAGTTCAAATGTAACTGAACTTCTTATATTTCCATTGGCTGATGGCAACTTGACAAAAATCTCATTGCATGAGGGTTCAATAAGCATCTGCTTCATTTTTTTTCCTTCCTTATTTTCCTCTTCTGTCTTTGTCTGTAATTTTATTTTTGTCTGTCACAACCACACAGTCTTTGGAAGCAGTAATCCCTACATATTTTTCCCAAGTCATTCTCATGGGACATATCTATGTGCATTTAAGGAGACAGTACCATGCCATAAGATCAACACATAAACTTCCATTGCTCTCTGTTGTTGTTGGGATGAAGCCTGAGTTTCTTAGCATAATTTGCCAGTGTTCTGTTATCTACTTTTGAAATAAACCATGTCTGTCGCATACCACAGGCCCTTTGCTCATGCTATTTCCATGTCTGACAAATGTGATCTTATCTTTATCATCTTCCTATCCATCTCCAGGATACACCTCTTCCCTTGGATATTTTATATATAGTTTAATCTTTCTTTACAATTACCTTTCTCCTGAACTTTTTTGTACGAATGTTGTCTCCCTCTCTCAGTGAAATAATAGTGGGTTTGAGGTCAGAAGATAGGTCCTATTTGATTTCTTTGAGGGCTGATCAGCAAGTGTCTCATCTGCTCTAGCTGCTGTAACAATATTCAAAAGATGGGGTGATATGAATGTATTTTTGTAGTCTTTTAAAAATATTTTATTTTTATTTATTTTTTGAGAGAGATACATAAATAGGCACATAGAGAGACAGAGAGAGAGAGAGGGAATGGGTGCACCAGGGCCTGTAGCCACTGCAAACAAACTCTAGATGTGTGTGCTCCTTGTCCATCTGGCTTATGTGGATCCTGGGGAGTTGAAATTGGGTCCTTTGGTTTTGCAGACAAGCGCCTTAACTGCTAAGGCGTCTCTCCAGCCCTATTTTTTTGTAGTCTTGAAAGTGGGAAAATACAAGATTCTACACATGGTAAAGTTCAAATTTATGATTTGTCAATAACTCACTTTTTCTGTAACAACAGTAATCATCTCAATCGTGCCTCTTCTTATAAAGGCACGAATCCTATTCATACAAGCTCCATTCTCATGAGCTGGTGACCTCCCAGAAACAGCACCTCCAAGTACCATCACCTAAGACATGAATTTTGTACACAAATATTTAGCCCGTAGAAACAGATATTAAATAAATATGCATAGAAGTAATTGTATCCTACTGATATAAACTGCAACAATTTGCAAGAGAAGAAAATGATTGGTATAATTTTGGAACGTACAGAAAGACTTATGCATCTGCTTTGGGTATTTTTCATGCTAAGAAAAGGTTGAATTTGATAACAATCAAAGGAGAGTTGACAGCTTTAACTCAATCATTATGCCACAAGCCTGTGTGGGGGAGGGAAAGGGACAAGACTATGGCCTCTGAAACACAGTGTTTCTGCTGAGTTCATGGAAGAAGTTAGCAATCCAAAGTCATATCCTCCTTGATTACTCATCTTTGTGTCTCCAACCTGACCTTCCACTCTAAGTCCAAATGCCTAGAAGAGGTTATTTCGTGGCCACTGGCAAAAGCCATTGCGTTATCGTGGAGATTCAATCAGAACAAGTCAGAGTTCAACATATCTGATTGAAGGCATGGCATTATGAAAGTGGACATTCCAGTAATTGTTTGGAACTTGATATGAAGACAAATAATAAAGCCCAGACACCTTTGATCCACTGACCAGGGCCCAGACATGGCCCTGTAATTTTTTTTTTTTTGCTAGTATTATACCACTAGAGTTCATATAAATCAATTTATAGGAACATTATTTATTTCTCTCTCTGAGACAATTTGCCAGAATGAGGTCAGAAAAAAAGATTAATATGACACCTAATACTGCAGCAAGAAGAAAACTGTTTTACAATTAGGGCCAAGCCTTAAAGAGACAGCTGTTGTACTTTGCTAAAAAGCATTGACTTTAGCCTTCTCCATTAACTAGCCTGAAAGAGTCTTTCTCAGGGTGTCCAGTGGCAATGCAGAAAAATGACCCATGTGGAGGCTTTAGCATGAAATCATAGAAATGTGGTCCTTCTAAAGTGCTTCAGTCAGCTTTGTATCTTCTGAATGAGAAAACACCAAGCTGATTATATGAAGATTAAAGCAATAGCTTAAAGGGATGGAAAAATGACTTGAAATTTAATGGCTATTCCTTGCAGAGCCTGATGACCTGGGTTTCATTCCACAGTATAAACATAAAGCCAGATGCACAAAGTGACACATTCATCTGGAGTTTGTTTGCAGTAGCTAAGAGAGTTACTTTGGCACACCCATACTCACCCTTTATCTTTGCCTATCTCTTTCTTTCAATCTCTCAAATGAATAAACAAAATTTTAAAAATACTTTAAGAATATAAACATAGCATACATATATTGTAGAAGATGATGCAGACATGAGAAAGCTTAGAACCCCATCATTTATGACAACATGAATGGGTGTGGAATATTTATTGTTATGTGAAATAAGCCAAACACCAAAAGACAAACACAGCAGAATTTCCTTTCACTCACATGGGGAATCTAAGAATATTGCTATCATAGAAGTTGTAAGTAAAATGAAAAAGACACTGAATAGGTTGATATATAGAATGGGTGGGTGTGAGGTCAGTCATTGGCTACAGTGCAATAGTTATATAGGAACAATGAATTATTTATCTCAAGACAGAATTCAACACACTTGCCAGAAGGAAATAATAAAAAGAATAAAAGATGATGGACAGGCTATTTGTCCTGAGTTCCTCATTATGCACCCAACTTGTCTATGAATGAAAATATCACATTGTAGCTCACAAATACTTATAAATATCAAATCTATTGAAACAATGAAAATTAAAAATATCTTCATGGTGAGAACAACTCATGGGGAAAGTGTGAGATGTGATAAGTGGCTTCAATGTAAAACAAAGGATTGACTTCAATTCTTATACTTTTTTTTTGTCCTAATGAATATAATTCATGTCTAAGTATAACTTTTCTATAGTGTTTTGTATTTTACAATACCTTCAAGTATATGGTCACATGTTACAAAAAACTCTCCAGCGATTCTATAGTCTTCTTGTGTTTCAGAGAAACAATTACAGGAGAAAGGTAGGATGCAATGGTCAGATGCCAAAACAAGAAACAAGGGTATACTCTCGACTTCTGGGTAAGATGGTGGCATAGCAGTCATGCCAAAGTAACCTAGGGATGGATTTAAGCAAAACCACAGCAAAACACACTCTTCTTCCAGAAAGTGAAGGTTTATAGGCTATTATCGGCCACACCAGAGAAGGAGGAGAGACCAAGATACAACAGAAAGGAGGAAACCTGCCAGAATGCAGCCAAGGTACTTGCAGCACCCACCTGCAGGAGCAGAGACCAAAGGAGGGGATTTTCCAATCACATCAGCCTCCTCGCAAAGTCAAAAACCGGAAGGGTAGACAGCAGAAACCAGCTGAGCAGCTGCTGAAGGGGATACAGAGAGGATCCACTGAGCAGTTCCAGCACAACTCCAGACTTCCTGAACTCTCCCATCCCCCAACCCTCAGAATGGCAAACCTCCAAAGAACTCACTCAGCCCCTGGTAGCAGGGCATCCAGCACAGCTGATCAGAACATCAGGTTCATGGCACAACACAGAGGGATCAAGGTGGGCACTCAGCATTGGTGAGATTTCTAAGCCACCCCAAAAGGTAACCAGGCCGAATGACCAAAAAAGCAGGTACATAGACCTGCACTGAAAGTGCCAATTTCTCTTTTCATGTCAGGGCAGGTTGTGGGTTACATATTCTTGGCTGGCTTTACCATTCTCAATTAAGCTGTATTTGGGGGTTGACTATTGCTGCCTTTGATGCTTTTAGATTTATAGGGCCTTTGTCTTTGCTTCTGTCATTATTGGGGGTGGAGTCTGATTCAGACCCAGGCTGACCTGGAACCCATTTCAGAACAGAAATCTCAACCTCCCACCTGACAGGATTAAGGGTGTAGAGCATCACACACCCTTAGGGATTTTGCTTTATCTATCTATTTTTTTAATCCCCACACTTGCATTCTTTGTGTGGATTTTTACTGAATGTGTACATTGCTCAGTAGAAGTTTAGAATTTGCCAGTAAATTATTCCACCCAGCAAGCTACAATATTTGAATAGCAGGCAAACTCAACACCTAGAATTACTTCTGCTGTTGGAATACAAGACCTACACTTGTCACCTTAAGCTCCTACCCTGAAGATATATAAAGTTGGATTTTCACACCTAAGAACTCTGCAGATCATTAGAAAACCCAAGTATCAAATCAACTGTCAATAAAAAAAGAAAAAGAAAAAAAAAAAAAAAAAAAAAAGATGCTGTCAAGAAAAAAAAAAGAAAAAAGAAACAGGGAGATTTGGTGAAATTTCCAGCTTAGCCACTAACACTTCTCCAGCCCAAGAATTTCAGTAAGGATGCTAATACAGAAGCTCTCAGGTCTGACAATATGCAACATGGCCTATGCAGAGACTGAGCTACAGAAAACACTTGGATTTCTCTGGTTACTGTACATAGGGCTTACATCTTCTGCTGTTATTTGCAACATTGATCACTTATTTTACATGAAAAATTTGAACGCCTTTGCCCTTTAAAATCTAACTGCTAAATATTAGTGCCTTACGGTAAATGTTGCACAAACGCCAATGATTTGTCGTAACTGTGTGAGAGACACACATAAATCAAAAATGCATTTAGAGCTCTGTCCAAATTATAAATTCAATAACACGGGTGCAAATTATAAATCAAATGGCTGCTGCGTAACTGTCAATCAATTGAAATAGATTAATAACCTCAGTTGGAATGATCTGAACAACGGGGGTTATGGGACCAGCATGACTTCAGTTCTGATCTGAGAGCTGTTGACAGTGTTCACCAAATACTGCTGTACACTGTCGGTGGTGCACAGAACATCTGCCCCGGGCTTTGCTCAGCTTCCTCTTTGTGTTGATGTTTTGTTTTCATGACTGCCTATTCAGAAGATTCTTTGATCATTAGTATTTTTTATAGATGAGGAATTCAAGATATCAGAAGGGATGCAGTTTGCCCCATATTATGTGCTGATGGGAACAGAACGTGATGCAAACATGCAACAACTCTCTCTCTGGATAAGGATCTCTGGGCAATTGTGAACATTTCTGTACACTTTTCAATAAAGCAAAGTTACTGTTGGGTGCAGTTCTGTCAGATGGGATCTACATCTGTGGACTAGAGAACTTTAGAGGCCAAGAAACATTAAGTCGTTTGGGTTCATTTGTTTTACTGATGGACATATTGGTTTAAATCCCCTTGCTCAGATGATTTACTTCAATGCTTTATGATCTTTATTCCATCTCTGTAGTTTTTCATGACGTAATAGAACTGCAAGACCACTCAACTTGAATCATATGCTTTTATTTTTCTTATTTCATAATGACCTTCCTTTACCACTGACATGTTACCTCAGATCCTTTCTTTGTATGAAACAAGAAGTATTAGGCCATATCATGAGGGTTTGTGGTAGTTTGAAAAAAAAACACATTTTATGCTAATAGCTTAGTAATTTGTTTCCTACAGCTCATATTATTGGATTTTATACATTCATGAAAGTTGAGTATATAATGAAATTTTGCTAGTGTAGTTAGCTATGCCGGCGTGCATCACCTTATGTAACTCTCAAAACAGCATAGTGGTGCCACTACAATGACATCACCATTTCTATTATCACATGCATAATGTTGTTATGCTGAGGCAATCATCAGTACTTACAGTTAACGTCATTTTCTAGACTCTTACTAAATGCTATATACTGGAACTATGAATGAGAGAATTTCTTCTAACATATTTTATTTCTTAATTTATTTGATAGAGAAAGAGGCAGATAAAGAGAGAGGAGAGGGAGAGAGAGAATGTGCCAAGGCCTCCAGCCACAGCAAACAAACTCCAGATGCATGTGCCACTTTAATCTGGCTTACATATTTCCTGGGGAATCGAACCTAAGTCCTTTGGCTTTGCAGGCAAACACCTTAATTGCTAAGCTAGCTCTCTATTCCTCTTCTCTCTCTCTCTCTCTCTCTCTCTCTCTTTCTCTCTCTCTCTCTCTCTCTCTCTCTCTCTCTCTCTCTATATATATATATATATATATATATGTATGTATTAACAGATTATATAGTATTATCCCCTCACCCCAGCTCCTGTTGTCCTGGAGTTCCTCCTCAATGGGATTATGGTAGTCTCTGTGGGCTCATGAAGTCTTCTGTCAGACCTTATGGGATAGGAAAGAGCCATGCCCCAGGATATTCCTAACCAGTCTGTGGTCTTTACAATCTATCCATTCCCTCTTCCTCAAAGTTCCCTAAGCCATAGCAGGCCTGTTGGAAGTCTGTCTTAGTGTTGAATTCTTTGAAGTCTCTGGGTGTCTGCTTGCATCAGTCTTGATAATTCCAGCTGTTTGTCACCATCACCCTGGTGCTGATTGTCAGACTAGCAGTAAGAGCAATATTCATAATGTTGCTTCCTGTGCAGTTTCTCCTGGGTCCTAGCAGACTTAGTAGAGGTGGAAAGTCTCAAAGTGAGAAGTCTGCTATCTTCTTGTCTTATTGATGGATCTAATTCCATTTTCTCTACCATAATGGTGGGGCTCCACTTGTAGCTGAACTTCAGCTAGACCATCCCCATCCAGACTGCCCAATGGTGACCAGCCCTGGTGCACAACTTCTGCACTTGGTCAACCCTGAGATAATTTATTAGTACAGAGAAATCCTTCATTTTGATCTTTACTAATTTAGAATTTTGATCATTTGCTTGAAAAATTGAAACAACAATCATCACCAAAACATTGTGCATTCTTTTTATATTCTCAATTCTACTGACAATTACAGATCAATATTTTCATGTTATAATATACACTACTCTATGCATGCCTCATTTTAATTGGTGATACCTTTTCAATGGTCTTTTATCAGTCATTTACTGAATCAACAGGGTTTTGGCTAAAAGAAATCATTAATAAAGGCAACATCAATTAAGACCTCATCTAAATATATTTTTGGAGTATTTCTATGGAATACTATACCTGAAATAAACTATTGACAAATATTAGAAGTCTTCCCTTATCTCTTCCTAAAATTTTAAGAGAATAAAAGTCAAATAGCTATCTGAAATATTTCTTGAGAAGAGTAACATAAATACATTTCCAAATCTATCCCTTGGCGATATAGCCTGCTGTTGTCCTTCTGTGGTGACATATATTTTAGATATTTATTAGTGGTTATAAGTACTGTTCAGCATGTCCCCATTGGGCATTTTATTGTAAACCATATGAATGCTAAACTATACAAATTGAAGGCAGTGTGAAGAACACTTTAAGCTCCATCTAAATATATTTGTCACTTCTATAGAATCTGAAATCTAAAAAAAAAAAAAAAAAAAGACACAGCAAGGTTCCTTAAATGTTAGTCCTTCCTAGATGATTGCCCACAGATGAAGGCTATTTTAAAGTGTTTTGTGTATCAGCATAACATCAGACCATTTGACTTCTCTTATCTCTTATACAAGAAAAAATTTGGATCAGAAAATATAAGGAAAGAGTGTCTCTTTATTATAGTCACATTTAAGATCATGTCATTATGAACCTAAGATAATCTTTATGGACTTATTTTTCCTGAGAAACAGAAGTGCTTATTACTTTGATCTTCTCATTATACATTATATACACACATCTTATTATAATAACCTACTTCATTAACATGTACAATTATTTTCACTATTTCTTAAGAAATAACTAACCAATTAAATTATATTCTTATAATTTAAGTAATTATGTATTTAGCATTATTTTGATAAGTTGCATAAAAAATTGTTGGCCATTGTTTGAGGAAAATAACACTTCTCTCTTTTTTACCTAATTTTGTATCCTACACATCTCTAGATTACTAGAGAATATGTGAAATAAGCTTTCAGATTTTATTTCTAGATAATTTCACATATCATGGGTACGTTTTAGAGCACATTTACTATAATATCCTTGCCCTGCTTAAAAGCCATAGTCTTTTGGAAATACAGAAGCTATGATGTGATAGTATACTAACACACAGGAAATCCACAAATCTATATTAGTTCTGTAATAATTAGATTGCAACTGTGAGGTAGGAGCAGTTTAAATAAAATAAACTTTGGAAACATGTAGAATGCCCAGGGAGCTTGATGTGAAAGTTGTACCTCAGTAAGCCTAGAACACAGATAGCATTTAGGAAATCAAATAGATGTAGGCAATTAAGTGAACAAGAAGTATCTTCAGGTGAATGACAGTGTTGTAGATGAGCAAATGAATGAGAAAATTCAAGATATTTCAGGAATTTAGAAAAATTATGAAGTTAGAATTATTTCACACAGTAATTTATGAAAGAGCATTAAGGAGACATACCAAGACAAATAATGACTATGTTATCTATCTGTATGGGCCCACTATGGTAGTAATTGTTGAGCAGATTATTCAAGGACTTATGTTATAATGGGCTCCCTAGGTCTGAAGAGGCATTGTGTAGTAAAGTTAGATACAAAAGGTAGATCATTGAAGTTGAAAGGGTCCTAATATTTATAAACATAGACTAACTCATTCTCTACAGAAGACATTGGAAATACAGAAGTGTAGAGAACTTTGCTAAACAATACAAGCTTTAGTGGTAGAATAAGAAACTGAAGAGCTCTCATCTTTCTGCCACATCAGAAAGCAGAACCAGATAGGATATTTTTATTGTAACTTATAATAATACATGGGATACTTGAAGATTTTGTCCTAAAACTAATGTCTCCTATGTTTACAATTCTTACTCTTACATTTGGAAACATTAGGTACCAATTATATTCAGTTTCTCTTGAAAACCCATATTTGATTGTGTAGGGATTTGTTTTGTCCTTTCACTTTATTCGGTATATTTGAACATCTTTCTAATATATTACATTGGTTTTCACATAATATATAGACCATGCTGTCTACATAAACTTTATTGATCCTGATGCTTCAAAACATTTATATATATATAACATGAGGGATTATTTTAGGTACATTTTTATATGACAGGTATACCAATACTCTTTAGTTACCCACATTCTATTTCAAGAGCAACTATATGACAAGAAACTGTTTCAAAGCAGAAGCAATCCACTATCCATCCTTTCTGACTTCTGAGTACTTTTGAAGCTTTTTCAAATAGATGCAGAGCTGCTGAACATTACCATCGATAAGTAGGATAGTTCCTATGGGAAAAAATAGAAGTTTTATTTATTTTGTGCTTTGTATGAAGGGATAAAGGTAGCAGGAAATTTCATCACAAGCTCAAAAAGAGGACAAATTCTTCTGGGATGGAACCTTTATAGTTCATTCTGTCAAACTGTGGTTAAGAAAATGGAAAATGTCAGGCATCAAATTCTTTCATTTGAGCACAGTTGCTGTACTTTTTAAAGAACATATGGAAAGAAGATTCAGAGAAAAGAGAACATCGCTAACCATTAAAGAACCTTGTACCAGAATCAGTGGAATGATTAAATCTAGAGATAAAAAGATACAAGACTACAATCACTCAACTGTTCACCACAACTCACCTGGAACCCAATGAGCAGTAGAGTATTTCATTAAAAAGTATACTACAATAAAATGTGAAATAATAAATTAATGAATCGTGTTATAATTCTAGAGGTCAGGCTTTTGTGATTAATCTAAAAAAAATACATGTCAAATACATGAAAATGAAGCGATCTCATCCCCTTCCATAAGTTATTCCACAAGAAAAGCATCATGATCTTTGTTACATATTGCGGGAAAGACACAGATTATATCTGAAGGAGAAAGAAAGAAGAGATATCTACCTCAGTCTTCAGATGGGCTAGAAGCAGAAGCCATAACCAACATCATCAGGCTTAGACCTTTGTGATTGGATTAGAGCCAGAAACAGAATTCATAGATACTCAAGGAAGGTTCACAGTTCAGAATAACATACTCTACAAATTATATATTCCAAAATATGTAGTGAAGCACTATCAGATCCAATAATTCCACAAGTAGGATTATAGTTGATTTTTTTTTTTTTTTAGAATCTCTAATGACATTGAAGAAAAGTGGTTCTAAAATCATTTAGAATTTATTCATTTTCCACCTCGATTGGGAATCATTTTTCTAATATATTCTGTAGATTTTGAAAATAGTTTGAAATTTTATTCTTTTAAATTAAATGTTTACTAATTTTTGTAGTTAAGGAGGAAGACAAAACTGATTAAGTGTAAGTTTCTAAACTTTTGGTAGGTTGAATGCCACATTTCCGAGAATGAATATAAAAATCCCAGCACCATCTGTCATAATTCGCATAATTCTAGCAAGCAAATGAATGAGAAACACGCAAGTAAAATTAATTAAAGGATAGTTTTCAGAAGGAAAAAAGACATACCAAAATGTGATCTGATGCAACGACAGTGAGTTGTAGCTGTCCATCAGCGTACTGGAGGCACTGGAAGAGTGAAGGGCCTTGGACACTTCAGAGTGAAGTTTCAAACCAAGAAAAGTTAGGATTAAAATCTAAGGACAAATATCTCATTGCATATTATATATATAGAAACTTATCAAATAGGAACATAATAACTATATTAAAATGCAGTCTATTGAAATGAAAAAAAAAATCAGGAAAAGTCCTCAAAAGCCTTCCCTAAAAATATAGAGATTTTCTAAATCTAAAGGACGCCTTTGTCATTCTGTTACTTGGATTCATCCAGAGTCTGAAGATGTAAATCAGACAATTCCTGAAAGGAACAACGGCGAGGTTTTTTGAGGTTTTTCACCATTCTGTAGATGATGAAGCTTTACCCTGTCCTCCTGATGTGTTCTGCTAGAGGAGTCCCCTGCCACAGTCTATCCAGGCTGAATCAGTAGTATTACAACTCCGGAAGTCAGTTCTTTTATAATTAATTACAAAAATATTCTACCCTTCTGCCACAGACTAGCCACCTAAGTTCAGATAGGTCAATTCTCATAGGATGGCAGAGGTGGCGTTCAAATAACTTATATTACTAGTTATAACTCCAAAAGATAAAATACTAATTCTGGCTATTCAAGTATTGAAAAAAAAATGTGCAAAGTTCTTTTATTATATGACAAAGTGAAACCTTTTAACTTAGTCAATAAAAGGATAGTTTGCTGAGATTACTAAGATTGTTGTTAAGAACAAATCTTTTGTGGAATTTTGAGGAAGAATAAGTACTATTTTGCCAGTTTTGCTGTCTTCCATCAACCAACAAAGGTAAGACCATAGAGTACAATCAGCATGGAATTGAGAACTCATTTCATTTCTGTAGGCATGTATGGGAAAATTATAGTATATACAGGATTTGATACTATCTGTGGGTTCATGGATCCACTTATGTCCTTGGAACATATCCCTGTGGATAAAGAGAAATACTTAGGATTAGTCAGTAGAGTCCATTCAAAATGCACTAAGCTCAGTAAGAATGCACCAGCCATTTCTCACCAAATCATGGGCGGCCATGGTGATTTAGCAGTCACTCAGTTATTTTAACTTCAGACTCTTGGAATCAACTAATAAATAAAATAAAGCCATAAGCCAGATGATAACACAAATGAATAGTAAATCTACCCTTTGCCTACTAGTGCCTAAAAGAAATGCATGAGAGTGGTGATTTCAACCGGTCAGACATGGGAGACATGAGAAATCTAGACAATCATAGAACGGGGGTTTCCTGCTGAAACACCATAACACACTTGCAAACAACTGAGACAGCCTTACACAAAATCAGCTTTGATAAAACTTAATGTAATAAGGCTGGGGAGATGGATTAGCAGTTAAGGTGCATGCCTGTGAAGCCCAAGGACCCAGGTTCGATTCTCCAGGTCCCATGTAAGCCAGATATATATGGTGGTGCATCCATCTGGAATTTGTTTGCAGGGGCTAGAGGCCCTGACACATCCATTCTCTGTCTCTCTCTGCCTATTTCTGTCTCTCAAATAAATAAAGAAAAATAAAATATTTTTTAAAAAAGAAAAAGAAATGTTGAGGGCGTCTCAGGCTAAATGAGACTTTGTTTAAAAACAAAGAAGCAACCAACATTTCTTCTACTCAGAGATTTATTTGGACAGCAAAGTTTTCCTGCACTGGGCAATCCAAATATCCATCAATAATTGGCTAGAAAGAATTTCTTTGCATGAATTAAGGAAGTTTCTATGGCTTCTCTTATCTTAGATTCCTCATCTTTGGAACTGGCAGAGCAGTAGCTTTGGTGTCAAATTAAAGAGTTACAGGGATGGATAATGAAAATGTGGTATTTTTATTTAGACTTAAATTTTTCAATGAAGAAAAATTAAAATTGTTGGGAAACAGGTGGGAGTGGAAAATATTATATTAGGTGAGGTAACCTAAGTACAGAAAAATAAACATATTCTCTCCTATGTGGAGTTCCTAGCTCATAACCTTTATGTGTATATGTGTATATGTATATATTGTGGGAAAGAGAGCAAGCAGATGACAGGGAGCTAGAAAGGAGCCCATACGAAATAAATAAATTAATTAATTAATTAATTAAAAAAAAAAAAAACAGGCTCCAAGGGAGTAAGGTAGTGAATTTAGCAGATTCTAAGAGGTAGAAAAGTCAAAATAGGAATACTACATGTGGGGGGATAAAATCAAGGGAAGAGGGCAGAGATAGGTAGCAGAGAATGAGGAGAAGGATTCAATTAAAATACATACATGAGTAAATAAAGAATAAAACACATTTCAAAAATTATAAATACTAATGGAAGGAAAGTTACTGGAAACAGACACAGGTAATTGTATGAAAGCTAATGAGCTATTCACACTATTTTAAATTTTTATTTTATTTTATTTATTTTTAAAGAGAGACAGACAGGGAGAGGGAGACAGATAGAAATGGGAGAGCCAGCAGTCTCTCAGCTGCTGTGAACAAAATCCAGATGTGTGCGCCCCCTTGTGGTCAAGTGCGGCATTGTACTCTTGCGTCATTTTGCATCTGGCTAAACATGGGACCTGGAGATTGGAACCGCTGTAGATTGGAACCCTCATTCTTAGGCTTAGCAGGCAGGCGCCTTAACCGCTAAGCCATCTCTCCAGCCCAATTCACGCTATTTTATGAGGATTTGAATGGTATATTATTTGCTTCCATATAAAGGAAATATATTTTGTGTGTAATATATAGGTTGTGGAGTGTGTATGTGTGGTGTCATGTATATAGGTACATGCATGTGTGTGTGCAAATGCATGCTGCCCAGGTACATGTGAGGAGGGTCAGAGGAGAATGTTGGGAGGCCTTGTCTACACAGACCTGCTTGCTTGCCTGAGCCTGAGTCTCTCGCTGAAGCTGGAACTGACAGTTCCTGGCCAGACTGGCTGACCAGTGAAGCCTCAGTGGTTTTCTTGTCTACTTGCCACATGGAACTGGAATTACAGGCAGCTGTGGCCACACTATGATGTTTATGTGAGTATTGGGGAATTAAACTCAGACTCTTCTGCTTATTAGGCAAGTCTCTTACCCATGGAACTATCTCCCAACCCTAAAAGAAATGATTTTAAGGATCCATTATGACATCATCTGATGTAGTTAAAAATTAATGGTTAGTTAATCCTTTAAAAAGTTAATAATAAATAATAATTGACAGTAATAAATAATAATAATAATAATATTAAAGGGACTAAAAAGGACATGGTTCAATGTTCTTCATGAATATATGCACAGCCTGTGATGCTCGTGATTATAGGAGGATTTATTCTTTTAAAGCTGGAAGATGGGGTGGAGGGATGGCTTAGTGGTTAAGTCACTTGCTGTGGATCTAAAGGACCCAGGTTCAATTTCCCAGGACTCACGTAAGCCAGACACACAAGGTGGCACATGCATGTGGAGTTCATTTGCAGTGGTTGGAGGTCCTGTCTGTCTCACTCTCAAATAAGTAACCAAATAAATTATAATTTAAAGCTGGAAGAAAGTCATTGATTCATATACGAAGGCCAGATAAACATATGTTTGTCTCAGATATTGTAGCCCTGCTGTCTTCTGGGAGACACTGTTTGTAGTTATTTTTCAACATCTCATGGTTGAGACGTTACACCGTCTTCATGAAAGGGTGGACCTCTGTCAGCAGTCGCTGCAGAAACCGCAGCTTTAGACAGCAGTCACCTGTGTCAGCCTTCCCTCCAAAGTCATGCCTGCTGGGCAATTCCTTATGGTTTCCTCAGGCCAGGCTTCTCTTCTTGTGATTTCCTTCTTCCTTCAAGCCAATTTCAAATATTCATTTCACCTCATTTCACTTTTATGAAAACATATGGTGTAGAGAATAGAACATGCCATGATTTGTCTATGGCTGGAAAACCCTGAAGGTCTTTTCAGGACCTATTTCATAATCCTTCCTCCTTTGCCAGCAATGCATCCGAAAAGACAGACACTGAAGGAAAACTTTGCATAATTCAGTTTGGCCTAAAGCCAGCCTACTTTGCTGCTCCGAGAAGGCTTTGAAGCCTGCACCTTATTTATTCAGGCGAAGATGCAAATGTGACAGTCCTTCTGTTCTCGGGGACTCATGCTTTTGATCGCTAACAGGCCCTAGTGTTTATTTGTTTAACTTAGATGTCCAAATTTCACAAAACTCAATTTCCTACAAAATAAAACTAAATCACAAAATTGCCGGGAAATTTGGCCTAATCTTGTGTTTTACAATAATGACTGTCAAATAAACAAGTGTGTCACTTCTTTCCTTTAAAGTTCTGATAGCTATTATTTTCATTTTCATGTAGAATATTAGTTTTAAGCAGCTAAAATAACAGGAACACTATAAATAAGAAACCATAATGACAAAAACAAAAATAATAATTATTACAGTTCTGCTGGAAACCTGTCCCCTAGCTGGCATGCACGGCTGCTGTCCATGCATTCTCTGTGTTCTTTTCCCATGAGTATTGCATTTTGAGACGAGGACTTACTGCTCTGTCGGTTTCTTTGAATGATATTCAGAGAAATTATTTCTGAGAATCTGTACTTAGGATATAACAAAATTCTCACCATCTCTCAATAGCTATCATAGGTTGGGTGCCCTCCATCTCTGACTCTAGCATGAATGGCATTGGTTAGTCTTCTTGCTGGTTACAGATTTTTCCACAGGTCCCTATCAAATCTCGCTGTTGCCTTCTATCAACCATGCCACATGCATGAGAAACTGTAATATCTGTGCTTTATATGTTGCTCCTACCAGAAATAGTTCTTCAAGCATGATGCGGCTATCTGGTCTTACATAAGACATTCCATCAGTCTGGGGTGTCATGTGATAGCCTCTTAAACACTGAAACAATCAGCCTAGAGATTCCTCTTCATGCACATACTTCACTGATTATATTTTCGAGTAGAACAAGCTTCTGTCTGGATTCCTTAGCACTCTCAAATACTCACTGTGCCATTGCACACATGGCACCAAAAATATTTATCTGATTATTTATCCCTTAAATAGATGAATGAATAAGATGAATCAAGCATGACATCACATTATTACATGTATTATTTTAAAAAATAAAAGATACAAGCATTAATACATCAAAAGTCTAGGAACTTGGACTGAGTCAGTCCTGACTTCACAATCTTAGAAAATGTTATTGGCCAGTGCATGGACTCGGAGTCTTAATGCAACACCTGCCTGGGAGCTGTGCAAGAGATTATTATTCAACTTGCCTTTTAGCTTTAAGAGCCATGATTTTAGGAAATAGTAATTTGAAATACCCTCTCAATAAGTCATTATTCAGAGGAAAAGGATGATATTGAATAATTTCTATCTAAAATATATCTATCTGCACCCTGCCTTGTCATTTACTTTTTGCTTCATCTCTATTTTATTCCAACTCTCTGCCTTTGCTCTGGGCATCCATTGTAAAATGTTAGGGTAGTCACAAAAGTGCTGAAGAGAAACACATTTTGCCCCTGGATAGTCATAAGAATCTATTAGTGCTTTATCATCCTGACCAACAAGTATACACAGGCAGTGAGAGGAAGTGTGAGCCCGTTCCACTATCAATCACCTGGAACAGCTAAGGACGCGTTGAGTGTTTAACGACATGCAGATCCCACTTACCTAATACACATTCCTGGAAAGTAGCAATGTCCAAACTAACTAAAAGAGCTGGAAGATTCATTTAAAAACGCACAGATTCTGCTGCTAAGAAATATAAAATTGCTAGTTTTGAAAGTTTCATAGCTTACTTGGAAGAGTGACTTCTGACTGAGGCCACCTATTTCTGCATGGTCTCTATATTTCCTAGGTCCTTTCAGTATTATCATGAAGCAGAGGCTAAAATCCATTATTACTCAGATTACATAAATATAAAAGATTCAAAATACTAGTGAATTTAATAAGATAAATTTTAATTTTCCTTTTACTAAAAAAGCTTTGCAGTCAATCAAAAGCCCAATGTACCATGACAGGGATTAAAGACCACACCCTTTACACTATGTTTTTATTTATTTATTTATTTATTCACTCATTCATTTTTTTTCTAAGCAGAATTTCACTCTAGGGCAGCTTAATTAGGAACTCAGCCTGGAGCCCAGTCTGGTGTTGAACTCACAGCAATCCTTCCTACCTCAGGCTAGTAATAACTGGGATGAAGTACGGGCACTTTGTTGGTAGATCTGCTCTTAGCTGCACTTTAGCCAGTGGAAAGATCTTCCTTAACGGAGCTCTCTGTATCCTCTGAACTTTTGCTTTGATGAGATCTGAGTCTCCTCAGTGTCTGCCACCATCTGCTTGGAGACGCTTTGGCTAACAGTGAGAGTAGCACTCATGTGTAAATTGCCACGTCCTCTGTAGTAGCTCCTGCGCCTGCCTCATCAGATGTGATAGAGAGGACTCCTTTGTTTCTAGGTGTGAGGCAATCTCTTGTTACATTGATTGATCTTTGTTTTCCCAGGTATTTGCTGCCTTCTGCAAAAAGCAGATTCTCAATCCAACAGTGAGGGCAGCATGTATCAGAGAATAAGCATAGTCCTTTGGATGGGGGGGCGGGGAACCTGTCTTTGTTTTTTATTTTATTTTTATTTTATTATTATTATTATTATTATTATTATTATTATTATTATTATTATTTTGGTTTTTCTTGATAGGGTCTCTCTCTAGCCTAGCCCTGGCTGACCTGGAATTTACTCTGTAGTCTAAGGATAGTCTCGAACTCATGGTGATTCTCCTACCTCTGCCTCCTGAGTGCTGGGATTAAAGGTGTGCGCCAACACGCCCAGCTAAAACCTTTCTTTTTAGCCAAAAATAGTAAGGGCTTCTCTAGAGTCTATAACTTTCCTATCCATAGGGACTCTGGCTCACCAGCTACGGCTCAGGGAATATTGAGGAAGAGGACGTGAAAAGATTGTAAGAGTCACAGGGTGGGAAGAAGTATCCTGAGTCATGACACCACTATGAATACCAATGACTCAGTAAAGAGTGCCCTCAGATCAGTGGGGGTGGCAGTGAGGATATGACCAATACACAATATTTCATATTATAAATTCATATTTTTTTAAATCTGCAAAAAAGGAAATGCTAAAAGTTAACGTTAATGTTAAAAAAGCATAGAGGAAATCCATACGTCACTTCTCCTTTCATCATTTTAGATTGAATTTGCTTGACACATGGCCACAACTTTTGATAAGAAAGGAATTTAAATGCATTGATTATGGTTGGCCCTGAAGCCATTCAATATGTAGATGATCTATTACCAAAATAATAAAGAGAGGATGGGAAATAGTTGAGTCTCAACCAAAAGGACATGTGAACAAAACACAAGTGTTCTACCATGTGAGCAGATATTTACTCATGCAGATTACATGTCAATCAACATAAAAACTCAAATAATAAATATAATTTTAATTAATAGTTTTTAAGATTTCTAACAATGTTTTCAAAAATGATCAAAGGGAGCTTGGTATTTTGGAATGTGCCTTAAATCTCAACACTGGAGAGCTGCAGATAGGAGGATCAGAAATTCAAGGTCACCCTTAGCTATACTGGGTGGGGCAACAGGAGACCCTGTCTAAAAAAAAAAGTAAACTCATCAACTTATATGCATAAAATATATTCAGAGATCTGTATCACACACCTACTTCAATAAAACAAATGGTAAGTGCTCAATTTTCAAATAATTGCTCATTCTCTCCACACTGGCATCTATATTCATGACTATATTTCTGTTATTGGTGTAGGTTTCATAAAAGAGTTTTCAATATATCTTACTGATTACTCACATTCAAAGATTTGGTTAATTATTCTTTCCTTGAAAAATATTGCAGTATTATCTGAGTAAATGTTATATTGTATCCCCTCTCTGGAACGTTGATACTCTATCTTTTTTTCAGCATGGTAATTATTATAAATTTGATATATAGTATGCAGAGAAAATATTCTATACACGACAATAAGTCTTTGAAATACAATAATTTGTGCTTCATGTCCCAGTATGTGGTCCATTCTTACGTGTTCATTCATGTTTGAAATGTGTTCTTCTGCTGGTCTTTACTGTAATGTGTGCTTATTCACTAGATCAAATTGTTTAATTGCATTATTAAAAGACTATTGTATTCTTGTGATTTGTTTCTGCTTAATTTATCAATTACCCAGAAAGTGTATTAAAATTTTCTTATTCAAATGTTTCATCTGTTCACTTTCCCTTCAGTTTTGTGAATTATTTAAATATTTTGAGGTTGCTTTTGGGAATATATAAATTCTTAGTCTTTGTAGATTCTTTAATTTTTAATATATAAATAGCTTTATATTCAATAATTCTTATTCTCTGTAGGTAGAGGTAAATTCTTATGACTCTAAAACTTAACTCCTTTGGCTACTAGTTTCCTTTTGGGTAGAGATAAATGAAAGCCCAGAGAGAGAGCCATGGCAGGGCATGCATCTCAACTAGAAACTTCAAATCTTTAGAACAGTTTTCTGAAGCTTAATGTCTCGTTTCACCCCAAACTGTTTACCACGATGGTATTATTGCTCAGTTACCATTCTGTCCTAGAAGGGCTTCACTGATAATGTAGTTTTTTTTTTAACCACTTTTTAATTTACTAACTTCATAAAATAATTTTTAGTTACTTTGACTGAGTTACTTTGGTACATCCAAAGTAGTTTGTAAAAACATCTCTTATATCTGGGGCTACAGATTGCTAATAAAAATAGATTGATGAACACCTTTTCTCCTGAATGCAACTAGTACCAAATATTTTGTTATTAATTATGAACTTTACTATATGATCAAATTGCGTGTTGGTTACATTCCCCTCATGTTATTCTTTCAAACCCTTCCATGCCCACTCCACCCCGCAGAGGGACTTCCTCAGTGGGGTTAGCGGTACTCACTGTGGGTTAGCGGTACTCACTGTGGGGTTATAAAGGCATGAGTCACATTCAGTGCAGAGGTAATGCCTCAGGATACTTCTCCCCACCCTGTAGCTTTTACAATCTTTCCACCCTCTCTTCTGCAACATTCCCAGGTCCTTGGCAAGTGTGTTACACGTCTACTTTGGTGTTGAGCTCTCTGCGACCAAAAGGTGATACCTAAAGTGACATGTGTACGGATGTATGTAAATGTGGAAATAATTTAGATATATCCAAGTACAAGTCACACCAAATTGAAACCATTGCTACAGAAATCTCTCAGTCACAATCCGAGTAAATATCATCCGAAATATTCACATTCCTAGAAAACCACATGTCCCAACGGATGTATGTTTCCACGAGTGTAAATAAGCAGCAGGGTACAGGGAACATACCTTGCACTGGTATTTTCCTTCTGAAGCATGATGCCTTTAAAAATTGTACTTAATTTTAGGGTCTTCTCATGATCTTGTATTTGATAACAAAATTTACTCATACTTTAAAGATATTTCAGCAAAGGCAGTACTGGAGATGAAGGAGACAAAGGGAATAGGAGCCCAGTGTTTCACACGCCACCTTGGAAGATGTCAGGCAAGGGATGTCTGCAATAGGAAAAGCTAAAACATAAACAAACAATGATACGTCTACAGCATTTGCAAAAAGTCTATGTCCTGTCTTATGTGTGGAATCAGTCATTCCCTTCTAAATATTGATCAAGTCACACAATACTTTTATCAATATATCTTTGTCAAAAAAGATTTTGGGGGCACAAAACAATAGGACAATAAAATAACAAAGCATATAGATATTTGAACTGTAAAACATTTTAGTGTGCTTTGTAAAACAATTACAGTAAAAATGCACATACAGAAAATGATACTAGATCTCAACTTTTCATAGATAGAAAAATCAAACTAAAATAGATTGCAGAAATAGATGTAAGCTCTTCTACAATGTGATTGGCATGAGAATTCAGATGATATAATCCAGAACATTGGAATGAACAAGTTTTTTTTTTTTTTTTTTTTTTTTTTTTTTTTAACAAGATCCCCAAAGCATAGAGACAGAGTTGGGGGTGTTGGCTCAGTATATAAAGTGCTTGGCACTCAAACCTGTGCACCCTAGTTTAGATCCCCAGAGCCCCTGGAAAATCTAGCAGCCTGGGTGGGCTTCAGTAATCTTAGCATTTTGGTAACAAAATGAGGGGGTAAGATAGAATTCCCCCCCACACACACACGCACACACACACCCTCTCTCTACCCCCACACACAAACACACTCAATGTGCACATACAAAACATTTAAAAACTGAAAAAAAAAGATTAGACAACTGAAATTACACCAAACCATAAAGTTTCTCCACAGCAAAATAAACCTTCAACAGAGTGACAAGGTACTATGAAAAATGGAAGTAAACATTTGCAAACTGCATATCTGGCAGATCTTAATATCTAGAATGGATGAGGACCTCTAAAACACTAAAATCAAATAACCTGATTATAAAAATTGTCAATAGACCTAGATAAGCGTTTCTCCAAAGAAGGAATGCAAATGTCAGGTTGTTATATGGAGAAATGCTCATTTTTATCATCAGGGAAATGTGAACAAAACATACAGAAAAATACCTTCTTGTTCCTGTAAGAATGGCTCTCATCAGAGGTAGAGTTAGGAAGCACTAGAGAGGACAAACAGAAAAAGAAACACTCGTGCATGGTGGGTGGGAATTTAAGTTAATATACCCCATTATATATTAAAAAAAAAGATCAAAATGTTCCTCAAAAAAATTAAACACAGAACTTAACACCTTCCAAAGAAATAGTCACTTTTATGTGGGAGAGACATTTATATCTACATTGCTGTTGTTATTGAAATGCTAGTCATAGAAAAAAAAGTGTAGGAGCAGAATGAGGAGGGGCTGGTGAATAGGTCTTAAATCGCACTTGGATGGGAGCATGAAGTTCTCATTCTATTGCACAGTGGAGTAACAGTCTCTAATAACACGCTATAATTTTTAAAAACCTGGAAGAGAGAATTCTAAAGATTGTCACCTAAGTCAATGATAAATGCTTGCTTAGGTCATGCTTAACTTGACTTGATTTCAGGAGTATACAGATTATATATATATATATATATATATATATATATATATATATATATATGATACCAAACTAAAATTTATAAGATTTGGTGGTTTATTCATTGATTTAAAAAGAAAAACGGAAATAATGATACTACTGTTCATGTTGTATTTGTACTTCAGAGTAATAGCAAATAATAACACACAGGTGATCCTTGCATGCACATTTCTTAAGAGCCATGTGATTCAGCAGTGGGGTCAAGTTGCCATGGAATATTTAAGGGCCCTGTGATAAAGGAGCTAAAATAGCAAAACAAATCAGAAATCAAAAAAAGAAAAAACAAAATTTTCTCTAAGCACAAAATTGGCCAGGAAAACACAAGGACATTTTTATTTGTGACTTAACTGTTAAAACATTAATTGAATAGTAATTTAAAACTGTATATTTTTGTCAAATATCTCATGCACTACCAATGAGATAAAATAATAACATGAATATCCCAACCTTCTTTTACCAGGAGTCATTTCTATTGGATACTATCTGCTCAGAAGGCATATGAGGGCAGGCTTCCAGCCATTATTGGAGGGACAGTTCAGTGATGTCCACTGAACTGTCAGGTATATATCATGAGTCATTGTTTAATCCTTTGAAAATAGGTTTTTTTTTTTAATTCTGTTTCAGTCTTACATAATTACCACAAAATTAGCATCTTAACAAGTATAAATTAACTACTGCATAGTTTTCTTGAGTCAGAAATATGCCTATGGCTTAACTTGGTGTTCAGGACATTGTCACACAAAGTTGCAGTGAAATGTTAGGCAAGCCGTGTCCTTTTCTATGCCTCAGAATCTTCCTGTACATTCACTTGGTTGTACAGTTGAGCAAGTTCATGTTCCTGTAAAAATATACCATTGACATTAATTCTAATATTCTACAATTTTATTTCAAATATAAAAGATTGCCACCACCCTTAGGAAAAAAAGTTGTATTTCTTAAGTTTAGTTAAATATTCTGCACTAGCAAGATATCGTTAGCTGTCTTGCAATTAATAGCCATATGTTTGCCTCACAGTGGTATTGAAACAGACTGTAAAACTTCAATTATTTTATGGTTAATTAAATAAGTTTGGAAAAATGGAAATAATTATACTAAGATCCTTAGAATATTTTTTTGGGGGGGAGACAGAGAGAGACAGAGAAAGAGGGAGAGGAAGACAGATAGAGATGGGCGCACCATCAGCCTCTCAGCTGCTGGAACTAAATCCATATGTGTGCGTCCCCTTGTGGTCAAGTGCGGCATTGCGCCCTTGCGTTACTGCATCTGGCTAAATGTGGGACCTGGTGATTGGAACGGCTGGAGATTGGAACCAGCATTCTTAGGCTTAGCAGGCAGGTGCCTTAACCACTAAGCCATTTCTCCAGCCCCCTTAAAATACATTTTAAAAGGAAATTATTCCACATTTTGAGGAAAAATGAAAACACTAAGAAATCTTCCAAATAATACAATATAGTTTTCAAGGAAGTCAGTATACTTTTCATGATATTGAGTTATTCATATTCCAGTAATGATATGAAAATACATACCTCCACATATTTCATAAGAATAATTTGCACTAAATATGCATATATAGACTCATATTTTCAAATATAAAATTGAATATATTGAATGTGCATAAAGGAATGTGCATTGTCTTGGACTAAAACAAGAGAACACTTAACTACAGAAAGAAAGAGAATAGCAAGGCCATTTTAAAACTTTCATATAATGATGAGAACAGTGTTGGAAAAATAGAAACATTAAGCTATAAAATATCAATAGAAAATTAGGAAATCAATACTATGAGAAAACACAAAGGTGTCACAATTTATTTTTAAGAAAATGTACTAGAGTGTGTACTGGGAGTACGTATTAAATATGCATAAGTAACTTCATATGAAAGGTGTCTGTGATAAAACTTGAAAAGTCTGACTGAAACATAAGAAATTAGTTAACTAATTGCCCGAAACAGCATTTTATTCCTGAAATTTCCACTATCAAGCTTTAATACTTTTTTTAAAGATACATTAGGATTTTGAAACAGTATACACTGACCTCTGATGTTTTTATGTCTCCTCCCTTAGTGTGAACAGTTCTCCTCAACTCATGAGCAGCTCCAGGCAGCAACGTCAAGGTATCAATTCAAAAACAACTTCATAAATAGATTGAGGTTTCAAATTCATCTCTTTCTCTTTCTGTCTCTCCATGAGGAGAAGCAAGCTGCCTACATCTATCCACAGGGTATGTTGTAGCACTAATGCGATTAGCTAAGGGGCAAAGAGAAAGGAGACAAACTGTAGTTGTGAGTGGAACCTTCCCCACAGAGGAGCCTTCAAATGACTTTCGTATTGTGGACACCTTTTGATTACTCGTAATTAAGAGCTTGAGCTGGATTAATCAGCTTCTCTCATGTCCAGAATCCTGTCTTGTAAGATCAGTGAGACAAACAGAGCTTATTTCAAACCTTGAAGTTTGGTAGTAATTTGTAACATGGAATTAAGTAGGAAATATAAAATATGTGTTAGAATTATTTACTACCATTGAAATTCATATAAATGAGTAGGGGCGCAATGGTAATGCAAAAGTATAGACCATGCAGAAATGCCATGTTTCTCTGCAAACTTCAAAATCAACACCTTTATAAAACTGTCCTAAAGGATTAATTGCATATATTAGTGTTGCAGTCAGGTTCACATTGCTTTTAGAAATCACCCGACCAAGAGCAGCTCATGGGGAAAAAGAAGTTTATTTTGGCTTACAGACTCAAAGGGAAGCTCCACGATGGCAGGGGGAAACAATGGCATGAGCAGAGGGTGGACATCACCACCTGGCCAACGTAAAGTGGACAAAAGCAACCAGAGAGTGTGCCAAATACTGGCAAGGGGACACTGGCTATAATACCCATAGGTCCACTCCCAACAATAAACTGCCTCCAGGAGGCATTAATTCCCAAATCCCCATCAGCTGGGAACCTAGCATTCAGAACACCTAATTTTATGGGGGATGCCTGAATCAAACCACCACAATTAATTACTGAAAATTTTGATCACAAGATCAGCTCTATTTCTTCTCTTTTTCTACATATTTAACAAAATATAGTTATAATCATTTGACTATTTAGAATTGAGAACCATGTGTAAAGTGATATTATTGTTAAGTTGTAATAATGGAAAAGAATAATTGCGGATTTAGAAGCAAACATCATGGATGGATGGAAACACAGCAATGGAATAGCATTAACAAAATGATTTCCAATGATATAGCAAACATGACAGCACAAAAATCGTTTAAAAGGGTCATGAACTGTGGGCCAGAAGCTGGAGTATGGGCAGCTGCTGGACATCAGGGTCCACCTGGAGAAGGAAATGGAGACCTCCTGCAGCCTCATTGGTGGAGATGGAGAGTCATGTTCCAGATCAGAGGCTGGTGGATCTGGAATCTCAGGAATTCATCTAAAGATTAATACCAAACCTCACTGGTGAAGACAGTGGTGGAAGAGAGATCAGCGTGGTAAAGTTCTACTGCCCAGGAAAAGACATCTGAGGTGACGACCAGCAAGACGGAACAAAAGGGTCCCTGCTAGCCATCGTTTCGGGGAAAAGAATAGCTTGGCAAGTGATCTAGTACAACTGCATTCTTGTAAATCTCCAACAGAATGAAAACACTGTCTACTATTAAAGATAAGGGACTGAACCAGAATATCTGTTTTAATAGTACATTGTACAGGATGTTGGGTGTTTGTTTCAAATCAATATACAAGTTTGACGTACTGGCATTTCTGCTCACTTATGAGTAATAAATAACAACAATAATAATGAAAACAAAATTAAAATGGGTCAGAAAACCTTCATCAAAAGGAAAATTATTTTTGAGACATGTGTATGCATGGGAAATACTCTTAATATCCATTATTGCTTTTATGATATCATAAGGAATTCCTGTCATTGTTGAAATTAGATCCATCTATCAACTCATAATTTACAGAGTACCTTATTACAAGTACACAAAGTAGTCGACACAGAAAAGATGTACACAATGATTAATTAAAAATATGAGTAGAGGGCTGGGGAGATAGCTTAGCGGTTAAGGTGTTTGCTTGCAAGGCCAAAGGATCCTGGTTCAATTCTCCAGGATACATGTAAGCCAGATGCACAAGGGGGGCACATGCATCTGGAGTTCGTTTGCAGTGGCTGGAGGCCCTGGCACGCCCATTCTCTCCCTCCTTCTCCCTCTCCCTCTCCTCTCACTCTGCCTCTTTCTTTCAAATAAATAAATAATTTTAAAAAATATGAGTAGTGCTACATTTGTACATTTGTAGAAGTGTAAAGATAAACCTCAAAAGAATGCCATGCTAAACTCAGATTCTAGGTCATAGAAAAATCAGAACATTCCACAAATAAGTTTAAGGGATCTATTCCACAATATAATACTTTAGTTAAAACTATATCAGACTTTTGAAGTATTCTAGAGGATGAATTTCAAATGTTCTTATCACCATGTATTGTTACAGTACATATATTGATAAGTTAAATACCATTTCACATTCATACAGTGTACGGCATCTGGCAAATACATACAATGTTATATGGACACATATTAACAATAAGCCCACTTCCCTTCCTTCCACTTCTCCTCTTGCTTTTGCTAAAATTGCATGTCCGTGTGATGAGCTATGGCTGAGGAATCCTCTATGACACTTTCAGGTCAGCTCATAAAAATGAGTTTTCCTACATTTTCCTTTCTGATTCTGTTACCTGACATGTAGATAAATCCCTGGGTGACTGTGATAATTAAAAGCTGAAAATGACTCAATCACAATATGAATGCAGCCTCCCCCTCAGGACTGCAACTCCCAGTGATTACAACACCCCTTCCAACCTGGAAACCTCCAAAGCAGGGGCCTGAGTTATATCCTGGATTTGACTGTGAGAGTGCCAGCATTTAATTCCTCTGCTCAGTAGACATTTCTCAGAAGAGGGACTGAGATATCTGACAGATTATCAGAGCCATGATATGAAAACTCACTGTTCTCGACAATGCAGTATGCTGCTGAGAGCACGTGGGTGGTGTGTTACAATTAGGTTGTGATTTTACTCAATGAATGAGCCTTACTAGACAGCACAATTAAATATTTGTTTGTGTTAAAAGGTTATGAAATTCTTGAACTAATATTTCTTTCTTTCTTTCTTTCTTTCTTTCTTTCTTTCTTTCTTTCTTTCTTTCTCTTTCTTTCTTTCTTTCTTTCTTTCTTTCTTTCTTTCTTTCTTTCTTTCTTTCTTTCTTTCTTTCTTTCTTTCTTTCTTTTGTTTTTCAAGGTAGGGTCTCGCTCTAGACCAGGCTGACCTGGAATTCACAATGTAGTCTCAGGGTGGCCTCGACCTCATGGTGATTCTCCTACCTCTGCCTTCTGAGTGCTAGGATTAAAGGCATGTGCCACCACACCCAGCATTTTTTTTTTTTTATTTGAGAGAGAAAGACAGAGACAGAGACAGAGGAAATGAGCATGTCAGGGCCTCTGGCAGATGCAAATGAACTCCAGGTGCCACCTTGTGCATCTGGCTTGTGTGGGTCCTGGGAAATGGAACCTGGGTCCTTTGGCTTTGCAGACAAGTGCCTTAACTGCTAAGTCATCCCTCCAGCCCTTGAACTAACATGTACAAATATTTTCTTCAGAAACTAATGTAAGCCCATCAACTATTACTTTGTTTTAGCAGAGAGAGAGCTCTGACCTATGTAGGCAACAGTTATTATCGGTCTTCTAAAATTGTTAGTGAGTGTTCAAGTCTGAAGGTTTAGTTTCAAGTTCCATGCTTGGAATTGTAGCATAAAAAGGCCAAGAATGCTACCTAAGTAAATTTAATGAGGCATTCTGGTATGCAACATTTATGGAAATTTCTAGTTAAACCATGTATTTATGCTTGGTCAAATGTTCCTTGCCAACATTTACAGCTAATGATAAATGATTTTTACCAGTATGCTATCTTTAAAAAACAAAGGTTATCATATCAATGTATAAAGAAGTGAAATAGGAGGAGTGATAGGATGGGAGACCAGACATTCAGCTTCAGACACCTTGGCAAGTGCACCCCACTGCAGGCCCATGCATGGGTGCCTCAAGGGAATACACATGAGCATACACCACACACACACACACACACACACACACACACACACACACACAGCAGGAAATTAAATATATAAAATTAGAGATGATTGATAGATGATAAATAGATGATAGGTAGATAAATGGATGATAGGTAGATAAATGATAGATATAGAGAGATGATAAATGGATTGATATATGATAGACTCATTATAGTTTTTTAATAATTTTATTTATTTATTTATTTATTTATTTATTTATTTATTTATTTATTTGAGAGTGAGAAAATGGACACACTAGGGTCTCCAGCCACTGCAAATGAACTCCAGATGCATGTGTCCCCTTGTGCACCTGGCTTTTGTAGGTCCTGGAGAATCAAACCAGGATCCTTTGGCTTTGCAGGCAAATGCCTTAACTGCTAAGCCATCTCTCCAGTCCCAGCATTATAATTTTATAAAACGGGAGAGATGTCTTGTTTTTATATTTTAGCAACGGATTTTCCACAAAAACAATACGTTTAAGTATGTATAGTTTAATGCTTACTTGATAATTCAATACCTTTGTAAGATGTACTCATGGTCTTTCTTGTGAGATAATGTAAAGGTGTCTATGGACAGTATTTGAATGATATTGTCTTAGCTCTGCTTCAGAGTTCATTGACTCCCCCTGTGGTTTGTAGTGTCCATATCTTCCTGATGTCCCTTATTTTCCTTTAATCTCTTAACTGGTTCAACACTATTATAATTAATTATGGATGTTTACAATGTTCTGTATTCAAGCACATGAGAATTGCGTGCCCAATTTTCATTGGAAACTTGATTGACATCTAAAACATTAAAATTTACCTTTGGGTGTGCTGTGAGAGTATTTCCAAAGTGGTTTGTTTACATGAGAAGGGAAGACATACCTTAAATATGGGGGAAGCACCATCTTGGTGTCTGGGGACTCAGAATGGATGAAAAGGGCAAAGGAGTCATTGTGAGAGCATTAACATTCATTGTTCTAGTTCTGCATTGGGACTCAGCCCCCTCAGTATCTTCCTGCTACGGCTTTCTGCCACAATGGACCATATTCTCTCTTAAACTGTGAGCCAGAATGAACCCTTCCTTCCCTAAGTGGCTATTGCCACATGTTTTGTCACAGGAGTAAGAAAAATAACAGCACAGACTGTAAAGATCAATCTCGTGAGTGAGATAATGGAACACTGTGGCATATATTTATCAAACCTCTCTATTTTACTTGAAGTTTCCAGACATGATTTACAGATAAATGAAACAATTTCATATTCTTTAATGGTCCAAGGGCCTTATTCTATTTTGAACACCTGTGTTATTCTTTCCACATGTCATCACAAGACTGAAGGAGAGAAGAGGGAGAGAGAGAACTTTAGGAAACACAAGGTGTATAACTTCTTCATAAATAAAGTTGTTCTGATGTATAATTTAAATTCCTCATAAATCCTTAACTATTCTCATTTATCCCTTTCTATTTTCCTCTACCCATTTGAATATCATACATAATAAATAGGATAAAGTGGAGAATTGAAAACAGTATTTTAGTCTTTTTATAAACAAATTCTTCAGCTCTCCAGTGGTACATTGGCCCCTATAATGTAGTGGACCAATGTGTCACATTTCTTTGAAACAATTCAAATTTTGGTTAGCCCTTGGTTAACAAATGGATCTCAATCCTCAGATGCACATGGCCATAAATCTGGACTTTTTCCCATGGTGAACATGTCAAATCATAATATATTAATTACAAATTATAGGAACTGTTCATATGACATTTACATTGTATAAACTGAGAATCCCTCATCAAAAATGCTTGGGGCTCAAAGTGTTTTATATTGAAATGTTTCTAAAGGCATGATGAGATAATAAGAGGATGGGACTCAAGCCTCAATTGTTATTTTTTGGTAGTGTTTGTGTGTGCATGCATCTTTATGTGTGTGAGTATGGGCACTCTTGTGCCATGATATATGGTTTGGAGTTGAGAAGACAACTCTGGATATCCTGCTTTGCCTCCCACCTTGTTGCAAGTTGACTATTGCTCTTCATGTCTAAATTTATCAGGCTTCTTAGTATTCTCCTCCTCTATGGTTCTTGCCATAGATGCTCTGAGCAGGATTATGGACACCTGTCTCACCTCAGTATCCAGCATTTTCATGGGTTCTGGGGATTTGAACTCAGGGATTCAAGCCTCCATAGCCAGCACTTTATCCAACAAGCCATGTTTTCCAGCTCTTAAGTTAATTTTTGTGTTAACACTTTATGAATGCATAAGAGCCAGCTTTGAAGGATTTGTTGGCGGCTGGGTTTGTTTTCTTCCTGTTGATGCAGTTCTATGGATTATTCTTTTGACTCCTTAGCATCAAACTCAGAGGAGAGCTGGGAAAAGAACATGAACAGCTAAGAGACTAGGGCATGGCTTCCTGGTACCTCAACTCCCTGACCATGTTTCTTTCTTTCTACCTTATAGTGAGCTCCCATGCTTGCTTTGTACATTGCTCCTGGACTGAGTTGGAGAAATAGGATAAAATGTATCTATCCACTCTTCTGCCTTCTGTATGGAATCTTTTAACTTCCTCAGTTATCTCTCTGCTGTTATGTATCCTGACTGAACTTGGGAAATGGTGGCTTTCTTCTTACAATGTTATTGTGGTAGTTTGAATACATGGCCCCCAATATATTCAGTGTTTTATTAGTTTATAGTTTGCATCTGCAGCCACCTGGCTGGAGGCAGAGTCACTGGGTGGATCTTAAGGTGTGGTGGTGGGTTTAGGATTTCAATCTAAAGATATGCAAATTGTGCCTAGCTGAAGTTCCTGAGGTGAGCTGTGGCTTTTGGCTGTGGCTTTGCTCTCTGTGTTTGGTCCTGTGAAGAGTAGGCCAGCTTCTTCTGCCATTATGGAACTTCCCCTGAACCTGTACGCTCCAATAAATATCCCTTCCTCCATAATTGTGCCTGGTCTGGAAGTTCATCTCAGCAAACCTGAAGCTGTCTGCTACAGTTATGATGCTCTGATTTAGCAGCATGTCAAGTTCCTCATTAGCATAATAAAGTAAAAAGAAAGTAGAGCAATTAATGTGGTGGAAGTAGAAATATGACCAAAAAAAAAAAAAAAAAAAAAAAAAAAAAAAAAAGCTTGAACAGTAGAAAGCCTCCAAGATGAGATAAGAAAAGAAGGATGGGGAGAGATGACTAGAGGCTGTCCACCCCTGGCTGTTTATTGCCCTCACCCCCCTTCTGCAGTTTATTGCAGGTTTAACTTTAATTAATTGTAATTATAATTTTGTTTGCCAAACTGTTACATTTTTGTAAATCTTTTGGAACCTGCTCACTCAGCTGTCACAAAGGATTGTAACCCATACTTGCTTAAACTGTAAAATCCCCAACAAACAACAAACTAAATAAATTTCCTGTCCTTTGCCTGACTCAGCAGCTGGTGTCTTGACTCCCAGAATTCCCATAACACAATGACATTCTTTAGTATCACCAGGAAGAAATCCTCTCCATTCTCAGTTGCGGGTGTCCTAGTACAAAAGCTGCCTTAGCATTGCATAGCTAGAATACCCACATGGATCACATCTTACCAAAGTAATAACAACTTTTGCATATGTCCGGAATATCACTCCTTTTTTAATTTAATTTGGAATAATATATTGTTTCCTGAAAATAAAAAAAAAAAAATAAACTAGAAAATATCTCTTCTTTTTCTCAAATCGCAATGACAAAGACACCATTAATTCTTTTCAGTTGCTTTTTCTCTGACACAAAATGTGAAAAAAAAAAAAATCCTTATGTTGTGATTTCCTAGCAGCTGGTTTTATTGCAGAGCAAGCATTGCTTAATTCCTAGGACCAACAAGGCTAGGATTAGATTTGTTTCCCTGCAATATTTTAATAACCACAGCTGTGCTTACCCATGGGCAGAGAAAGGGGAGAAGAGAAGGAATTCTTAGTTTGTGTGATCATCAAAAATCCCATTCCTGAGGGTGGCCACAGTTCTGACATCTATACATATCCTGCAGATAAACTGCTTAATTAGCAAGATGTCTTGCTCCCATGGTTGAGAGGCTATGTTCACAGAAATCTAAATAGATGGCTGCTTTGGATATGGAATGAATTCCCTGTTTGGATCAATTCAAAATTTTTAAAACAATGGAGACCTAAATATACAGTGAGATAAAACACAGTACTTAATGAGGTTGTTTTTAAAGCAAAGGTCCATATTATTATGCTAAATTAAAATAATGCAGGGAGGTAATTTGAAGAGTAAGTTAATTTATATAAATATAGATATTCTGTCATGTGATGCTAATCAAATATTTTATGTTAAATCAGATGGTACAGTGTTATATAGTTTAAACCTAACTTCCTGAGCAATATTTAGTGGTTTTTGTTTTTGTAATCTTGACTGTATGCCTTAAGCCATATATGGTCTTATCCAAAATATCATTTCAGCTCACATGCTACATAGCATAGAAAATATGATTTAAATGTAAAATGTCCTTCATAGATTCCCCAGTAGGTACGGCTATTTGGGAAGATTGTGGGACATTTAGGTGGTGCAGCCTTGCTGGAGGAAGCGTGTCAGTGGTGAAAGGTCTTGAGGCATTACATTATAGATATTTAGCTCTACTTCCTCCTTCCTGATGTGAAGATACAAACTCTTTCCTGCACTAACCTGTCATTCCTTCCCCGCCAAAATGAACACTTTCCTTCAAAGTTGAAACTGAAAATGAATCCTCTCATTTCCTAAGATGCTCTTGTCAGGTATTTTGTTCCAGTGACTGATACAGAAATATTCAAAATTTTCTAATTACTTAATAATAGTATAAATTTATCTTCTCTACCCATTAAAACTGCTACAAGATTTAACACAATATTCTTTATATCTGCGTGTAGGTAATTACTGCTCCCTGGTTCCACTTAAATATCTTGTCATCTTTAAAGTAACCCAAGTAATCACAGAAGAGGGAATAATTAAGCAGCAGCTGTTCACAGAATGAGGAACGAAGGAGAGCATTCCTTCATCAAAACTTATGAAAAAGATAGATTAATGCCATCAATGAAAGACAAAATACATCATGAATTTAGCATACAAGCTGACAGGGAGTAGATGAGTATCAGTGTTCAATTAGTTTTTATTTTCAAGTTTCATTGAAGCATAAATGTTCATTTTTAGTGAATGGAAACTAGATATGAATTAGTATGAACTAGACCCCAAAGGTGCACTTATCCTCAACCTTCCACTTTTGCCAAAGTCAATATGATGAAACCTCTACTCTCTTTTATTCAAGCTCACAGGCAGATTCTGCATGGTGTAAGGATTAAATGAAATCCTGAGACACCATCTTTAAAGCACAAGAATTTAAACAATTTGGTTCACAGCACATTCTTCATTGAGCCTCATAATTCATAACCTAGCTAGTGCTTACATTAAAATCTTAAGAGGTTTTGATTGTACTTGTGATTGTCTCTCAATGATAGAGAACTTCCCTAGCATGAACAAAGCCCACAGTTCTAACCTCAGGACTGAAAATTAAATAGGAAATAAAAAATCTTGTTTATTGTACTTATTACAGGCCCCTTCCTCTTTTCCTTCTTAATCTTACTTTTCTATTGGATCTCATATTCATCCTTTCATCCATTTGCTTTTTTTTTACTATGGCTAATACACCATTGCAAGCCTGGAAGATGATTTTTACTTTGAACATAGATTTGTTGCTTGAGTATTGTTATTCTGTTACAGATAATAATTAGAAAATTGTAATAAAATACAGTAACTATTATATTTGAGTGCAAATGAAATTTTAAGAAAAAATACATTTTCTTGAGAACAGGAGCTCTTTACAAAGAAAGTAATCTTTTAACTGAGTTTTAAAGGATGACAGTTAGAAAGAGAAACTAGCAACTAGAAAAAAAAAAAAAAAAAAAAAAGCAAGGAGAAGTGACAGTCCATGGCAAAACATGCAGGCCTGAAGATCCCACATGTTGATAATGAGATATAGATGCAGATTGTAAACTGAATTCTCTTTGTAATTTGTATTTTTTTTTTCTGATTTAACCACCACAATTACATCAACTTCTGACTTATAAATGCCTCCTTACTCTGTCACTTGGAAAGTCTTAACAGAGTGAATAGCATAGCTCATTCTGGGGGGAAAAAAAGCCCCCATTAGTCTAATCCTTAACTGGCACTGCAAGTATTTTTAGGTTGACCATTTAGCTTGGGACTGGAATTGTAGATAAATATGATTTCTCAGAAGGGCAGTAAAATGGACCATAAAAATTTAGCTCAAATTAGCTTGTCCAATGTAATTGACTGCACACGGAGGGATCATAAGTGATTTGGGACACGAAGCAGGCCCATTCCAATGCAAATAACAGCAGACAAGAATGTACTTATAGGGGACAACATTAAGCTTTGAATACCTAAACTAAGGAAGTTCTGAAGGCATCAATTTCCATGTGCTGAAACAAGTCTGATTCAGCTATGCAAGGAGAGCCCAGAGCACTTCCCCGAGAGAAAGATTAAGACTCTTCTTCAGTTTTTTTATCAGGAGTGAAGACAGAATGTTCAAGGGTCTCATGAGACAAGATTTTGTATAAAATTAAAGGTCATGTTTTGAATAGTGTATGCTTGGTGATTAAATGTCACCCCTAAGTTTGGACATGGTATAGCAATACTTCTGAGTGTGGGATGGTATATCATTGTGGTATGGACATCTATTCTCATAGCAACTAGTTGTTTTTTGTGTTTTTCATTTTTCTATTAGCTATTAGCTTTCAGAAACAGGACTCATTATGCCATTATTTTGCAATATTGGCTCACTTGACCCCTCAGCCTCCGCCTCTCTTTATGTATGTAATCACATGAATAGATTTAACATCTTTTTTTTTGTGAAGTAGTACTTAAAACCATCTTCATGTTTTAATGGGCTAGTTTGATTTGTAATTTATAAGAATTACTTGTCTTGCACAGACATCTTTTGTTTACTTGGGACATTCAGGCTGTTGCATTCATTTTCACATCTCTTCAATTTTGTTGGCAATCTTTATACACATATAATATAGCATACTTTGACCACAATCTTCTTGATTTTAACCCTTCCCACTAACTTTGCTTATCTCTTGTCAAGCCCTCCTTCCAATGGGCCCCTTCTTCTTCGCAACTAACCCTTCTTCTACTCTCTTCTTTTGAATTTTTGTGACCCACTGAGGAGTTGGGATTGCAATAATCAGTATGAGGAGATTATTTACCAGAACCAGGGCAACTTACCTATGGTGATCACATTGTGATTGCTATTAACTCACCCGATCTGCAAAATATTGATCCTATCATCATTCTCTTAAGGATGATGGAAGATGGCCTGGGGCCCCTAGCCAACCCCATGAAGTTATTGAAGTTCATGGATATGGGGAGAGCAGAAGTCACTTTCTTATTTTGGATTTTTGTTCTGGAAGGTTCATTTATCATGATTGAATATGTGTGTGGGTATACCTTACCTATATTAGGTTATTTGGTCTACTGAAACAAACTTCCACACCTGAGGATTTATACCAGATAAATTTATTGTGCCACTGTATTGGAATTTATGAGTAAAGATCAACTCATCTTCAAGGTTAGCTCCTTCTGAAGACCCCTCATGAGTGTAGAGGGGTCTCTACTCTTCTGTTGGGGGCCTCTACTCTTGTTTTGATTTGAAGCCTAAACTAATTACCCCTGAAACGATGCTGTTTTCAATTATGATCATTCTTTGGAATCCAGGCTGGCATTTAGCATGTGATGGTGAGTGCTGTAGGGGACACAATTCAATCTCTAGCAGTGTCTGGTGGCACAAAACATTCTTCCTGATCATAGTTTGGAAAACTATTCTCCCAGGCTTCCTTCTAGAAACTTCACAACTGTGGCATTCATATTTATGTCAAATATTTGTCTATAGGGTTTTTTTTTTTATAGGTCAGGTCCTACAAATTATAAATTTAAAATGTTTTATTTCCCACAAACTATCAGTTGTGACCCCATTTACTGGAGACAATTTCTTTTCTCTCCAGTGTATTTTGTTATCTCCATGTAAAATTAAAGTTAATTGGCCATGTTTATGATGTTACCACCTAAAATTAAGATTAGCAGTTTGTCAGGCCATCTCTTTGATTCTGTAGTCTATTATTTTTGAGCTATTTCTTCTACCTTTCTGTTGATAACCAGTATATTACTAATTACTATGGCTGTCTCCTATATAATAAGCACACTGTCAATTCACAGTAAATCTCAAAAATCTCTTCACTTCCAAGTACCCAACTACCTTAGCAACACCATATTGCTTTTTGCTTTCTCCATCTAATGAAATTCATTCTCCTTCTGTGTTTTATTTCTGTGCATTATAGCTTACAAAATGCTGCTGGTCTAAAAGAAGAAGAAACTCGAGTATATGTGGAGATTTTACTATTTCTCTTAAGACTTTATTTCTTCACTATCCATAGTATATATGTTTCTCTTGTTGTACAATTGTTTGCTATTGAAGGGTTGTCTGAAATGAGCAACTCCATCTCAGAGTGAAAAATCATCTTTCACCAAATATTTTGTTAAAAGAATATCATATATATATATATATATATATATATATATATATATATATGTATATATATGATATTCTTATATATATGTATATATATATATATATATATGCATATATATGTACATATCTTAGTGATATGGATCTATATGTATGTATATGCATTAATTTGATTCAGTGTAATATCTCTGAAATTTTTCTTCCTGCTGAAAAGTCAGTTATGGACTGCTAAGCACTCTTAATTACTAACAGTGGGTTATTGTCAGCTAGAAGCCCATGGAAATACATACTGTCATTAAGGAACATGTGAGTTCAGCATTCTATGCTTATTTCCTATTGGTAGAAGCACACACCACTGCACAAGTTCAGCCTAGATGAAAGTGGACATAAAGCTGGCAAGTATTGTTTTTGAAAGATAATAACTCTGTGCAAAGAGCAACTCTTTGGCCAGGTGTGGTGGCACATGCCTTTAATCCCAGCACTCGGGAGGCAGAGGTAGGACAATTGCCTTGAGTTCAAGGCTACCTTGTGACTACATAGTGAATTCCAGTTCAGCCTGGTGGGCTGGAGTGAGACCCTACCTCGAAAAACCAAAAAAAAAAAAAAAAAAGAAAGAAAGAAAGAAAGAAAGAAAGAAAGAAAGAAAGAAAGAAAGAAAGAGCAACTCTTTGGAGATCCAACCCTGTGAAAGGTGAGTTTCAGTTCTCATTATGTCTATAATTAGCCACTGCTGGCTTTAGTCTCTGAATGGCTTTACAGAACCTCATAGCAACAATTTCTTTAAAGGTACTTTCAAGGATTGACACAGCTAATTTGCACCATAGATTCATCGAGCATCTGGCTCTCACTTTTGGCTTCATAAACTGAAAGGTATTATTAATGAATGTGAGTGCAGCATTCTTTGATGGGATGCTAGAAAGTAACAAATACCTTCTGAAAAACAGGCACCAGCAACCTAAAAGCTTAGTGATGTGTGCAGGCACATGAGGGACAACAAAGGGGGAAATAATGAGACTAATGATAAGTATGTGGGGGAAGGTGAAAACTGACAGACCCAAACTCTAGTGTATTTTGAGACGATCTATCTGAAATATAATCCCCAGCACTTCACATATCCCTTTCACTTGTATATGGACATAAATATCTGCACCAACATATAAGAATATATCATAAACAAAAAGGCTATTTAACATACCAAATCTATGTAATATTTGTATAAACATGCATAGTTAGCATCAAAAATGAATGATTTTATATTTCATTTTTTATCATTAATTCTACTTTGAACCTGAATAATTTAGCATTTCTAGACATGGTGCCTATTAATAATGACAGTTATTTTCTATTGATGGGATTTTCTAATAGTTTACTGGCAAACTTTGACATATTAAAGAAAATAAATTCCACCATAGTCTTAGTGAGATTTTAAAAATAACCGACTTAAGATATATGTAGTGAATATTCACATTGCACTATGCATACACAAAAAGTTCCAGCTATGATTTTACAAAGACTCTAACATACTCACAGTAAAAGTCACCTGTGAAGTTATAGCAAAATCTAATTATAAAGAATGACAGTGTGAGATCAGAAGCAAAGTCTTGATTGAAGCAGATAAAAGAGGTTTTCAAAGCATTCTAAAGTGTTATACTTTATACATCTGTATACTCAAAGGCAGATAAAAAGCAATCAAGTCATTTACAAAATATGAGATTTAATACAGTTTACATACAATGTATAGAAATACTAAATATACTCTATACATCTAAGGGGCAAGTATGTAGTATTGCCGTATTACTATAATACTCACATGACAATTATAGCTTATGAATAGGTCATGGTTGTAATAAAAATTGTTAAAGACTTAGTAGAATCTGAGTATTGTGCATTAGATTGTGCATCTATAAAATCCAGGAAAATAAGGGTTTAAAATGTAAGAAAAACAAAGAAAGTGTAGAAGAGAGATTAGGATTAGAAAAGTACCAAATTGTACAAAACATGTTGGGAGTTACTACAAACCTGTAATCATATTATATTTAATGGTTACTTCTCTAATCATAAACCACAGACCGGTGGTGTAGATCACAATGCAGAAAGATTCTCTGATGCCTCTTTGCATTGAACCTCACTGTCAAAGGCAAACACAACCGCAGGATAAGAAGAAGGGAAAAGTCATCAAAAATGAATTACGAAAACAATTTAGTATAATTAGACTCTTACACTAATACATGTCAAAGAAGAATTCAAGCCACAATTAGTAATAGTATTGAGAGGGAGTGAGGAAAGTATATGATAAAAATGTCATATACATGTGTAAAATTGTCAAAAAAGTTTTAAAAGGTCACTTTAAATTCAGCAAACAATATCTCAAGAATGTATAAACAATTGTAAACATAGGCACAAAACAGCAGTATTATTAAACAAGCATGACTGGACATAAACCCGCAACTGGTCCTAAACACAGTAATAGTGGTTGACTTGATTACCACATTCTCATTAATAGATTGGAAGTCTAGACTGAAATATTAAACAAATAAATATCACAGTTACATTATATGAGATCAAATAGATTTAACAGACATCTACCGATTTTTCCCACTGAACATCTACGAAATATACATTCTTCTCAGTAGCATATGAAATGTTCTCCAAAACAGTCCATATTTAAGGACACAAAAAAGCTTTTAAACACAAAAGGTTGAAATTCTCAATAAAATACTTTTGAACTGAACTCAAAGAAACATTAAACTGATCATTCACGATAACCATGTTGCTTCATTCTATGGATATAAGAATGGTTCAACATCTTCAAATAAAATATAAGGTAGTGTACATGTATATGCAAGGACAGAAATCATACTATCACCTCAACTGATGCAGGAAAGGTCTTTCACAAAGTTCAACACCCACCAACATTGTATGAAATGTAGAGAAACTGAGATCTTTGATCAATAATCATGAATTACATGAGTGTCCATTCTTATTCAATATAATGTTTAAAGTCTCACCTAAAAACAATATGTCAAGAAAAGAAGTGCTATTATTCACAAAGAAAATTAAAGATTTGGGGCTACATAGATAGTTTAGTTACTAAAGTTGCTTACTTGTAAAACCTCCTAGCTTTGGAGCAATTCTTCAGTTGCCCATGTAAAGCCAGCTGGTCATTCATGTGCAATGGCAAAAGAACCTGACATGACATGCATGCACACTTATACATGTGAAAATTAACATCTTTAATAAATTAAAGATATATAAAGATCTGAATCACATGAACTATATTTTTATGGAGATGAACCATAAAATAGAATTTTATACCATTAAAATTAAAACTATGCTTACATTACATAAAATGTCTTAAAACTGGGATGATGGAATTTTCTTATTCTAGAATTGTTATTATTATTTGTAATCAGAAAGCATTTCCGTGCATTCTTCTGTGTGACCTAGAATTCTTGGTTCAATATGTTAAAAATTCTTCTCTTTCATTATTGGGACAAAACAACCTACCAATGCATTTTATGGGAGGAAAGGGTTTATTTTAGGCTTGCAATTTCAACGGGTAAGTTCAAGCAGGAAACTCACAGTTTATACCAGCAGCAGGGTAAGGGCAAAAAGAACAAGCTTGCTCTGGTTTGGACCAAATCAACGTTGCCTCCAATGACACACCTCCTCCAGTAAGGGTCTGCCTCCCAAAGGCATCACCAGTTGGGGACTAAACAAAGTTTCATCATAAACACCTCAGACTATGGTGGATGTTATACATTCAAACTCCCACTGATACTGTGTTTCTTGTTTTGTTTTCTTTGTTTGTTTATCAATGCTATATGAACCATCTCCTAATGCTTACAAAACTAGATGTCTTAATACTCTTATCCCTGTCTGCTACTAGTAAGACTTACTTTTGTTGGCAAGAACCACGTGGGACCTAGGCACCTTTCCAGAATATTACGTGTGCAGCTTCTGATCACAATGCAGGGAAGGAAGGATGGAGGGGTTTTACATCTGGTGCTATTGCTTTATGTGAAGAGGTGTGGGCTGAGGAGGGGAAGAGTGGTACTGAGGCTGCATTGAGTCCTGTATTTGAGGTGCAGCAGCCTGTGGTTTTGTCCAGATACCTGTCTGCTTTCTTCAGCAGCACCTGGTAATTCCAAGCTCTGAACTCTAGGCAATTCAATCAGCTGCCTACAAGCTTTCCAAATGTGTGTTTGCTGCATATATTCTACACTGAGATATTTTATTGCTTGTGAATCAAGCTCTACTGCAAGGTATTTTCATTATTTGAGAGCAAGAACAATGTCACTTACCTGTTCAATCTGTATAAAACCGCCCAGTCATCATGCAATTTCTTTTGAAATCAAAATTTAAAAATTATTATATAAATGGTAATAATGTAATAAATAACATTTACATTTCCAAAATTATAGATACGTATCAAAAGCTCTTTCATGAGATACTTGCCATGCTTTGAATCAAAGAACATACAAACTACTTGAGGGTCCAGAGAGATAAGTCTCATCCTCCAGAATTAGAATTTCAACATCTTAGAATTCAAGACCTTTTGATGAGCTATTTGGTTTTCTTATCCTTATTCCACACAATCTGGCTTTCACTGTGAGGAAGTGCCATATGGTGTCAATAAATAAGTGCATTTCATTTGTCCTCGAAATGTGCTTATATGAAGGCCAATTATCCCTAATTATGTCATTATTTTCTTTGTTAAGATTATGTATGTTTTTCTAATCATGAATCCATGGAGGTTACTGTGTGTTTCCACATGGTTTGCAAAGGCCACGTGAAAAATATGAATCAGGGGAAAAGTTAAAATGTCTCTCTCTCTCTCTCTCTCTCTGTCTCTTTCTCTCTCTCTCTCCAAACACACATACATACACACACAAGTCCCCAAATAACAAACATTCATCAGGGTAAATATGCAACTTATTTTTTACATTTTTATTTTGTGTGTTCTTTGTCAAAACCTTGTTTTCAAACCACAGTACCTCCCCTCATCTACTGAAATGATTGTGAGAATAATGTAGGATAAGATCACTACAGTTTTGTTCTTAAGAATTTCTACACAACATGCAAAGTCTCAGGAGAAATCCTGAGTCTTATATGATGTGAGTTAAGGCACAGAACCAGGGACACGGGATGTTGGAACTCAGGGGTATAGAGGTTCACAGGAACGGAAATTGTATTTTGAAGTAATCTGTTTAGGGTGTGAGCTCTTTCTCTGGCTTTAGGGAAACATCACATAAATACATAGAAAATAAAATAGAAAATGGTAGCCATCAAGTCTCAATTATTACAAGTAATAAAACTAAATGAGTATTTTTAATTTCTACACAGGCTACCACGGCACTCATATCTGTGCCCCTTAGAATTCCTGTGTGGAAACCCCAGCTCCCACTGTGATAGTGTTAGCAGGTGAGGTTTCTGGCAAATAGTTTAAGTTTTGAATTGCAAAATCCTATGAATGAAATTAAAGTCCATATGAAAGAGACTACTTGCCCTCCTAATAATCCTTACTACTAGGACCTTGAAGAGTTTATCTTGCATTGCCCTCAGCAGACACTGGATATGCATATATCTCCATCTTGAACTGCCCAGTCTCCAGAACTATGAAAAAGTAAATGCAATAAATACAGATAAGCCATCCTGTCTATGGTACTCCGTTACTGAAGTTCAAATGGACTAAGACACAAACAAATGAAATGGCAGAAAAGCATGACCCCAAACAAAATAAGCTAAATTACTTTTAGAAAATCAAATAGAAACACTTCATAAATCTTAATTAGAACAGAATAGCAAGGCAAAAATCCGAAGATCAGAAAACCTGAGAGGATAGTTAACTAAGAAAGATTAGAGAAAAAGTGTATATAAATCATAGACAGAATGTAAAATAAAAGATAATTAGAATAAATAAACTGTAGCAATAATTCAAAACACTTTCTTGGACAAAAGATGGCTTGAAGGTACACATTGCTATAAACAATAAATGCTAATCCCTATCAATAAAAGATACAAAAACATATTTATCTACTTGCTAGTTTACCAATGAAAATGTTCTAATGCCCATTTCTTATTTCAATATGGTTTAAATTTTTTATTGTTGTTGTTTTTTCAAGGGACAGACATACTCTAGTCCAGGCTGATTTGGGGTTCACTGTGTAGTCTCAGCATGGCCTCAAACTCATAGAATTCCTCCCATCTTTGCCTTCCTAGTGCTGGGATAAAAGGCATGGGAATGCTTTAAAGATAAATAAAAATACTGTAAAATATCTTATATCACTTTCCTGTAATTCAGGATTTCATAATGTTTTTAATCCAAGGCAACTTAAAGAATTTTTGTGTGTATACAACAAGAAAGCTAAGAAAAAGCAATGGTTACTTCATTTAGACTAAAATTTTAGTGTATGAAAGAAAGGGGGACAAATTAAAAGGAATGGAATTAAGTTAAATATGGAAGTTTAAAACAATTTCCTATTTTTACATTCGAAGGTATGAGCTGGTACTGTATAACACAGAAAATAAATAAACATAACTATGTATTTCCTATGCAAACAAAAATGTAAAGACAATGTAAGACTCAGTGAGCACCCCTACCAGCCAGCGTGCTGACTCTAAATATTACTTCTTTTCATGAGCTGAGATACTTTCCCATGAAGTATGATGCTTAGTGATATGTCTGGTCCAGACACAGGGATAAAAATGCACAAGATGCAGATAGACTCACTTGTGATATCAGGAATTTAGCAGAATCCCACTGGTGATAAAACCATTCTGAGGGTCTCTGGGACAACATGACATGCCCACTAGTTGACAATGGAGTGGTGTGAGCATGAACAGAATAACAGCTGCACTGAAACAACATAGTTAAGTCTATGAATTCATTCTGTTCCTTGTACAATGTAGGTAGATGATAGACAATGATCGAAACAAACAATAAACTCTTTGGTCATTGCTTTCTCTTAATGCCGTATATCTGACTCAATATTGTTCAATGACTAAAGAAATAGTTTCCAACTCTAGAAAAATGTGAGCGTATATCACATTCTTATGCTGAGTGCTCACTGTAGTAGCATCCTTCATATTTTCAATATTTTAATAAAATATAACAGTGTGAAAATAAAATTGCAATTAATTCATTTTAATTGGGTTTTTACCATAATTTAAGATATTTTTGTCTTTAATCGTAGATGAAAATAATTTAAAAATTCAAGTGCATCTCATATTTACCATTAATTGAGACCTGAGTTATGAGCTCAAAAAAATAATAATAAGCCCTGTGCCTATGATGTTTTGTGTGAAGGATTGTCAGCAAGCAAAGTTGTCAGGCAGAGTTGTCACGAGTTCCTTGGCATGATGTTTGTTTTGTGTAAAGGATTATTATCATGCAAAGCTGTTATCAGTTACTTGGCATGAAATTGTAACCCAGTACATTTTAATTATTGGTGCATATTCTTTCATTCTCAAATATAATTAAGAAATTTATTTTTCATACTTCTATTTGTTATAATACATGCTAAAGGCAGACCAAGTTGTAATATCTGAGAATTAGTAAAATTAGGATTATTTTTGACATTTATTGAGCATTTGATAATTGTCATACACTGATTTCCACAATATCTAAAATTATTTTACACCAGGTCCCCTCATAGTTGTCCTGATACTGATGGATTATAAAGTGTTGTATCCTTGATATTTCTTTTTTGGGTGAATAACCAGGTTAATGGTTAACAAAGTGTTTTCTTTTATTCTTTATCACGTCAGCATTGAGTAAATTACAGCTTTCATCATTCTTTAACCACATTCAATTCCCTCAGCCTGCCTCTTTTGAAGGACACGTGACAGTCTGGTGTGCAGAGGAATCAACCCTCTAAATCTGCCCATCACCTATAGATTAAACCAGCTCTGATGTTCAGATCATAATATGACCTTTAGCGCTTCTCTGTCATTACACATTGATGCCATTATAACTGAGGACTGTGTCCTTTGTCACTCTCTACGCTGAGAGGACTTAAAGGAGATCTCAATTTTATTCTGCTTCCCACATTTAGACAACTTCAGGCTCAAAATGACCTCCTATGCTGAACTCAATATAGGCTTACTGTTCCCTGGGCTCTGTGATTGTCTCCCTGTAAGCTGAGTGGAAGGCCCTGAACACATCCTTCTAATCCTGTTATCTCCTCTTCATATGTAAGGGCCTACATGTGGATCTTCCTCAGGATGTCATCTGCCAAAGCTCAGCTGCTTGTATCTATGTGTTACATACTAAGAACAGAGAGCTCCTGGCTGCATCACTGGCTACTAGCTTTTGACAACTATTGATTCAATTAGATGGATGTAAAGTCCTTCCTTACTAAACTTATTACATATATATATGAATTTTTTTTTGGAGAGAGACAGAGAAAGGGAGAGGAAGACAGCGATGGGTGTGCCTGCAGCCTTTCAGCCGCTGCAAACGAAATCCAGATGCTTGAGCCCCCTTTTGGTCAAGTGCAGCATTGCACCCTTGCATCACTTTGCATCTGGCTAAACGTGGGACCTGGAGATTGGAACCACTGGAGATTGGAGCCAGTGTTCTTAGGCTTAGGAGGCAGGCACCTTAACTGCTAAGCCATCTCTCCAGCCCTATATATGAAATTTTAACTAAAGTTAAGCATCTTTAAGTGAATAGGAATTGAGGAAGGGATGCATTTTCAGATTAACTCATTAATAATTACCCTTTCACTATATCTGCATTTCACCCCTTCAGTACTCCCAGAGCTGTAGCTCTTTTTGATAATGCTATCTTATTATATCACCTTATTTCCATTGCAAAATTATTCTTCACAAAACCCATGACCTTCATCCCTTTTATTCAATACTACATGCTACTGGTGAGAACAGTGCATGACACACATTATATATTCAGTAACCCCACTTTTGAATCGACATACCCCTCTACACACTGTTCTTGCTTATGTTAAGGTTACTTGCATTTTATTTTTCTGTCCATAGTACATATGTAGACATGGCATACTGTCTCCATATATGGAGAAGACATCCTGATAATATTTTAATTTGACCTGTGTGATTCCTAAGTACAAATCAAGATGAGTAAGACAGAGTGACAGATAGAACACCTCGTTTGTAATGCTCACATTCTTCATGAAAACAAGTGACTGCCTCAAGGGGAGCATGTGAACAATATCACCAACTAGCCTTCATTTTATGTAGGGCAAGAGGTATACATTATATACATTTTAATCCATCATATTGCCTAATTAAATGATACATATATGTATGGGATTATTCTCTGATGAAAGACTGAATATACTCTTCGAGGATGTGTTATTGCTAAGTAAAGATATGGCTCAATGTAATATCGTTAATGCAACCAACAGCACAAACTGCTACCCCATCAAGGCTCAAGGAAACTAATAAGCTAATGCACCACCATCCAACTCTTTTATTACTTTACTCTCAAATCCCATGTTACCAACTTCAGACACTGGGGCTAACTAAGACCTGAGATAAATTATTAATGTCCTTCCCATCAATTTTCTGCTTGTAAATGGTTTATAATGCCACTGATCTGGTGTGCATAATTTACTCTTTTGAATCTCCATATAATTCTATGATTCCCTAGATGTACAGATATATTCTGATTGAGGACAGGTGTATTTATCAGGGGACTAACCTGCTCACTTGAAATAATTTGGTTGATGGTTTGTAAAAGCCATGGTTTTTCACAAATACCAGACTTTGCATTTCATGAAGCTAGTTTATAATAAAACACATTGTATTACATTGTTTTGGTGACTTACTGCATCCATGTATTCATCAAGTGTCTGTATAATATCTAGGCATCCTGACATGTTCCAGGTCATGCTATGAGACCTGAGTGTGCAGCTGTGAATGAAACACTGCTTGGTTATGATTGAGTTTTCACTTCGGAGACATACTGAGACTTTATAAATAAAGATAGAGAATGTCCTGGGAAAGGAATGTTTAAGTCAGGATGGGCAATGAACCCAGGAAGGGAGCAAAGACCAGAGAACCAAGAAGGAATTGTTTGTGGCCACTATCAACTCACTACTCTGAATGTGTGCATTAGATATTGAATTAAAATATCCATGGACTTAAGAGATGGTCAGTGGCTAAAGGCACTTGATTTTAAGCCTACCGTCCCAAAGTTGGATCCTCCTCAGGGCCCACATAAAGCTGCATGAAATGCTTCATGCTTATGACAATGGGAGGTAGAGCCAAGAGCATTCCAAATCTCACAGGAAGAAATGACAAGACAGACTGTCGAAAGGAGGTGAAAGGAAGGCAGAAAAGCCTCAAAGTTGTCCTCTAACCTCTTTACATTTGTGTACACACTACACATACACATGCACACACACTTATTCACATCATTCACATATGTAAACGCACGTGCATATACACACAGTACTAAATAATATTTTTAAAACTGCATACTTAAGAAAACAAAGATGACTTTGGTCTATGTATTTTGTTTCATTTTGTGTTTTTTTCAAGGTAGGATCTCACTCTAGCTCAGACTGACCTAGAATTCACCATGTAGTCTCAGGGTGGCCTCGAACTCATGGCGATCCTCCTATCTCTGCCTCCCGAGTGCTGGGATTAAAGGAGTGTGCCACCACCCCCGGCTTGGTCTATGTATTTTGATTTAAACTTACTCTAAAAGATGTGATGTTATTTGCTGAGATAAGAAATGCTGGAAGAACCAGTCTTGTGGTGGAAATTGGGGTTTAATTTCGGGCATGGTACATTCGAACTGGAATTCCAGGTGTTAATCAGAATGAGGAAACAAACCATGATACTGTAAGGCAGTAACTATGGTGAATGTAGCAGAGCTCTTGCCACAAGTGAAGATTCTAAAGGGTTCTAATACTCTACAAGGTCAAAACGTTCTTTGCATGATTTCTTTTAAGCAAAATCAATACACAGACTTCATAACAGCAAATATAAAATGTTATCTAGGGGGTAGAAGAGATGGGTTAGCAGTTAAGGTGCTTGCCTCTGAAGCCTCAAAACCCATGCTCAACTCTCCAGATCCCACATAAGCCAGACATACAAAAGGTGAGGCAAGCGCAAGGTTGCACATGCACACAAGGTAGCACATGTCTCAAGTCTGATTGCTGGAAACCCTGACATGCCAATTCTTTTTCTCTCTCTGTCTCTCTCTCGTGCTCTCTCTCTCTCTCTCTTTCACATAAAAAAATGATAGCTAGGGCTGGAGAGATGGCTTAGGGGTTAAGGCGCCTACCTCCTAAGCCTAAGAACGCTGGTTCCAATCTCCAGTGGTTCCAATCTCCAGGTCCCACGTTTAGCCAGATGCAAAGTGAGACAAGGGTGTAATGCCTCACTTGACCACAAGGGGGCACACACATCTGGATTTCGTTCGCAGCCGCTGAGACACTGCTGGCGAGCCCATCTCTGTCTTCTCTCTCTCTCTCTCTCTCTCTCTCTCTCTCTCTCTCTCTCTGTGTGTGTGTGGGTGTCTCTCTCCAAATAATAATAATAAAAAAAAATGATAGCTAAAAGTATTTTATTTGGTAAAGTGGATGTTGGGACCCATTGGCTTTACTCTGTGCTTCACCTTACATGCTCAAAGTTACTGGGGAAATGGTGTGATTTGTTTATTACTTTCACTTAAAATGTGATCTCTTTTGATTGCTAAATATGTCCAGTGTATATCTTTCTTAAATTCACATTATCTGAAGAAAAAAGCCCAAGGAATCAATCACAGATAATGTGGAAGCAAAGGTGAGAGACTCTGAAAGCCTAGGAAACTGAAAGTCAGGCTTAGAAGACAATCCAGGACAAAGCTTGGCCTTAGAAGCTGTGAATAACTACTAGGAGCTAGGAGGTGAAAGGTCAAGGAGCCACCTCCTTCCTGACACTTCCATGAACTTCAGTCTATCAACCCACCCCTGGCTGAGGAGGAATTGCCAGGCAGGACCCAACTCAGACAGCTAATCTTTGGATTTCAGTTAGTGATGTCTGCAGGGGAGATACCAAATGAACTGATTGAGCTTCTCCCCTAGAGAAAGTTGAAGTATTAAAGTTGTGGTGCTTTCTCCTTGGTGTTTTTGTTTGGTTTGAAAGCTCGGTAACTAATAAATCAGTACAACAGTATTAGAAAAGTAAGCATGATGGAACCAGTTCCTTTCACCTCAAGCCCAAATATGGTTTGGCACCACACTGGAAATCTGTGATCATCCTATTCATACATGGTAGTTAATCATAATTCCATGAAAAACCAATGGTCTGAGAAAAGTATTCTAATGGAAAAAATAACATATGACATACAAATTTTATGAAAATATGTTTCAGATTATTGTTAAATCATTTTACCATAAACTTAGCATCATTTTGTAATGTTCCTATTGTTTTCTGAATTGTAAACTATTCAGAAGACATAAAAATATTCTAATTAAAGTATTTAATTGATTAATTATATGCAATTTAATATCTTTGACATTAGTGGAAATGCATAATAACATTTTTGCACTTCTTTGGTAAATATTGGTGCATTTTCATTCTAAGAAATGTGGTTATAGGGGCCCCGTAACTCATCCTCAACACTACTATTGAATAAGAGTTATTGTCTGATGGAGATTTGTGTCTCTTTTTAACAGGGTCGTTGGATATAAGTGCAGTCTGGATGACACTTGCTAACCTGTCCTGGCCTCTGTTTTCCTCTCTTCTGTTCTGTCTCTCCTACTCCTCTGTTTGCAGAAGGCCAGGAAGCTCAAGGGAGCATATATTTAGGTGACTCAGGTGGAAGCAGCTTCACCTAGTGTAGGACTGGGTATGCTTCTTTCATTGAAATTCTCCAGCAGAGCTTTGATATGCCACCCACCATACCACCACTTGTAGTGGTTATTGTCCCACGAAGAGTTTATTACAGATTCCAAATTACAGGAGGATTTTTCTCTCCTTTTCTTCCAATTGATGATTATTCATTCTATTCACAGCTGGGATTGGGGTACTGGATGTTGGAGATACACACACACACACACACGCACACACACACACACAACTTTGGCAAAAGGAAGAAGTTTCAGAATGTATAAGGTTTAGCATTAACTCAAAATCAAATCCACGATGGATCTGAAGTGTTTCTGGCCTCACTTACCATGATATATCATGCAACTTTATGAAAGCCTTGACTTGGAAAACACAACACAACACACACACACACACACAGTTTGCAAGGAGCAAGCTGGCAAGAGCACAATGCCAACGGACATTGCCTGCAACACCTACACTTCTGTTGGAGACTACTATATGTGATGAACGACGTGTTTTTAGTATGTATGCAACAGTCTATGCTTCTGGTAGTACAGTTATTAATTGGAAAAGGTCCTAAGCATTTATCAAAATAGCATGACTTTGAGTTGTATAGGGTTGGAATGCTAGGTTTTACAATGTTCTGGTTGAGTTGTTGCTGGCTTGAGTTTCATTATACAAATCATCTAATGAATTTTGACTTGGATGAGAAGAGAGTATCCAAATATTTCTGAAATGGTTCCAAGCACTTCTGCCATTTTTTTAAAATAGGTGTCTACATAAAGGAGCAATTTTAAAATGAAAATATCAATGAAATCTGAAAACTATTAGAGATGCTCTATGGCTTGCATTATCAGATACTAGTTGAAAGTTTAGTTATTCATGTAAAAATACACAAGATTTCCACTTTAATATTATGAAAATTTATTAGGCATACATGTTAAACCATATATATGTAGTCAAATTTAGGTATACCAAATAATGATTTCATAATAAATTTCTGTATGATTTATTATTGGTAACTTGTTTATATATCTAGTTCACATATGTCTATACTCATGGTCATAAGATCATTTCCTGGCAAATACTGGTCATTAAGTGTTAAAAAAGTGTTAAAGTAGTCTTTGTAGACCTATAAATTTAAGTTCATTCTGACTTTTAAGGACTTTCTTTACTTTTAAATTAAATAATTTTATATGGGGAGAATATCTTTAATTTACTTAAAATAACAAGTATTTTTTTTTTCAAGGTCAGGTCCAACTTTAGCTTAGACTGACATGGGACTCACTTTGCAGCCTCAGGCTGGCTCAAGCTCCCGGAGAACCTCCTACTTGAGCCTCCGGAGTGTTGGGGTTAAAGGTGTACTTCGCAACACCTGGTCTTAAAAATATCAAATTTTTGAAGCCAACATTGAGGTTAATTTATTAAAGCATTAAACTTGGTATTCAATATTGTGTGATAATGTTACTTCTAAAAGTGGCTGTGGACTTACTAACATTAGCGTCAGCATTGTGGGTACATATTTTAATGTAAGATTTTGTTCTTCATAAACAACCATATTTTCGCCAACTTTCTTCATTTTTTTTTTTTTACCTTTGAGGTTTTTGTGTGATTTCTGTGATCCTGCAAAATGTCATTCTCCCTCCTTATTTAGACTCTGATTATTGAGGTTTTATCAATACCCTAAAATGGGGTTGGGAATACTTTAGTCAGTCAAATGTGACAAGTTAATTTGCTTTCCCACTTTTATAGCTATATCATCAAAAAAACTTGCTTTAGTCTGTGAAGAAAATGGCAGTTTACAGTTGCATTAAAAATACCAAATGCATGAATTCCATTACTCACGATGTAGTCATGACAGGTCCCGAGTTGCTATTTATTTCAGTCACCTGCCAATATCATCTGCCCCGAGCTCGAGCAGATGTGTGTTGTCTGCATTAACTCCTTGAAAGTCAGACCCCAGGACACTCCACTGGTAGATACAAGCATACTCAAAATTATAACTTACTCTTTATAAATTATCATGGAAAGAGGTGTCTATTTTTAAGGTGCCCATCACCTTCACAGTTATCTCCTCTAGGGCATACAGCAGAGACTTAAACAGGATGATAAAAAGTTTGAGGATAAATTTTAAAATATGTCTTATTGAACGTTTAATAAGCAACAAACGACAGCTCTCAGGAAGACCCAGGAGGATGGGGCAGTCACTGTTTTCAGTTCTTTCACAGATAAAGTTTTCTTAATGTGTGCACGCATGCAAAAATATCTCTCATGGGAGTCACATTGTATCCTAGTTAATTCTGGCCCAGCCACTTTTCGTCGTGTTTCTTGGTCTGACTTGTTTTCTGAAGCGGTACATAGTCTCATCTTGTGGATACCACTTCTTTCCTAGAGTTTTGTTTAAATATATCAAAAGTATTAATTAATAAACCTGAAGTGTCCACACTAAGCCTCTATGTATTTTTTTAATAATGTGTCTTGCTCAAGGGTTCATCAGTCACACTTTGTGCAAATAACTTTTGAATTTTAATGTGATTTTTTATACTAATAACCCCTGAACACTTAATGTCAGTAAAGCTTTCACAGCTTACACATTAATTCGCATAATTTATATTATTAGGGTAATGATTTCAATCCCTCTGGAGGATAACTATTATTAGAATCCTAAGTTAAAAAAGAGAAATCTGAAAACACATGACACTGCAATGTGATGCTGCCCAACCTTTACTCTCTGTGTTTGCCTTCTGTGCTCCACAATGAGCCTGTTCTTCATAAGTGCATTTAGAAACATTAATAATTATGACTACTGAGATAGGCAAGGTATAGGCATTATCAAGAAATCATAGAGACAATTCAGCTAATGTGTATTTTAGGCACCTTCTTACAGGTGAAGAAGCTGAGAACTTGGGTAACTAAAGTAGCTAGAAAGGGACTGAATCAGAACAAAACTCAAATATCACAACTCCAAGACACTGGTCCTGACCTCCATTGATGACACCTGAGTAATTTTTAGTAAGAAAGACAAATGAATCATGTGAAGCCAATTGAGTGATTCCATTGCTACCACAGCTTATTAAGTATATAGTTTATTAAGCCAATGCATAATAAGATTAATTCTTAGTGACTAAACACATTTATCATATATAGATGAATGACTTCCAATATTCTTGGACCTTTATTTTTTGTCGCACTGATATTAATTTTGGGAATTGGGACTTAAGGTTTGTTTCATTTTTTTTTTCAGAGAAGTGTGAATTCAACCAACATTATATAGATAGATATAGATATATCTGCAAAAGTGCCATGCAAATGTTTCTATGTGTGTTGTATTATTTTATGTCATTTGTCATATTCCTTCTTCATAATTTTCTACAAAGAATTCTGTAGTGAGTGGTTATATTTCTAGCTCTACATGCATATAGGCAATGAATTTTGAATGGGAAGACTATTAAGTCAGTATATAATCATAGTACCATCAAGTATTCATTGTAGGTTCTTTCTATATATAAATTCTAAATGGTAAAGCATTTAAAATCAAATAGTTATAGGCATTTTTGAAGTCATGAAAGGAATCTCCCAATAAAAACAAAATATATATGGGTAAAAACTTTTAAGTTAATCTAACATTAAGAGAGAGACTCAAGACATTTTTGACCTACATGAACAAATCATCTTTCTAATATTGTTACATTGCTTATTAAAAAAAAACTCAAAAATTGAGCTGGAGAGATGGTTCAGTACTTAAGGTGCTTGAGTGAAAAGCCTAATGACCTCTGTGTGTATGTGTGTGTGTGTGTGTGTTTCTAGGTAGGGTCTTGCTGTAGTCCAGGCTGACCTGGAATTCACTATGTAATCTCATGGTGGACTTGATCTCACTGCAATCCTCCTACATCTGCTTTCTAGTGCTGGGATGAAAGGCATGCACCACCATGCCCAGATCAATAAAATATCTTTGTAAAAGACAAACAGACTCTCCAATGGAGAGTAAACACAGCATAAGTTAAATAGGAGAAAGGTCATTAGTTTAGGGAGATTTTGATGGATGTAGGCCCTCTTTTAGTCAGAGACTAGTGGGAGCTTGACAATCGAGAGCATAATCTTTGTCTCCATAGGATTTTTTTTTTTTTTTTTTTTTGGTTTTTCGAGGTAGGGTCTCACTCTAGCCCAGGCTGACCTGGAATTCACTATGCAGTCTCAGGTTGGCCTCGAACTCATGGCGATCCTCCTACCTCTGCCTCCCGAGTGCTGGGATTAAAGGCGTGCGCCACCACGCCCGGTTTCCATAGGATTTTGACATGGTTCCCAGTTCCAGCTATGGGTTCTATTCAACTGAACAGATCACTTAGCCAATCATAAAGCCATCGGTTACACATCAATGCTGTATGCCACATTGCACCGTTATGTGCTTCTTGACAGGCTGGTTGCTTCTGAGTAGCTTAGATGCTGGTTGCTCACACTGTACTTGGCCATTTTCCCCCCAGTAGCTCATGTAGTGCTTTCTAGCATTAGACAGGCTGTCTGGGAACTGGCTCGCTTCCAGATTCCAGCCAGGTCTCTCCATGTTCTGTGTCGGAAGCATATGGTGTCTTCAGCAATAGCGTCTTACCTTTTACCTCAGGCGGGTAATCAAGTGTTTTGACAGAAGCCTATCTTGTTTTGAGGACATCGTAGGTCTCTCTGATCAACAGCTCAATGCGAGTAGCACCGATTTATGGTACTTGGCGTTACAGGACAGAGCCAAAATTTTTTAAGGTTAGGATTCATTCCACCCTCTCCAGAACCCTTCTTTTCAGATGTTCCCCCAATACTCCTGTTGAGGGTTAAATCTTTAGTCTACTAACAAGGAGAAATGTCCATATGGTACCAGTTAATTTGGGGTTTAATTTTGTGTTTATTTACCCCCAAACTCCCCTTCCCCTCCCCCCAAGACCATCCCTCTCTGTTGTCTGAGCCTCATGTTCCCTATCCTGTATGCCAACAACTCAAGCTGATCCAGGTTAGGAACCACAGGTGAGTGAAAACATGCTGTGATAGTTTTTCTGTGATTGTATTTGTTCACTGAGTTGATCTGTTCTAAGTCCATCCATTTTCCTACAAATTTTATTGTATCATTTTTTTTTCATTGTATCATTTTTGCTTACTGCTGAGTAGAATTCCATTGTGTAAACATACCACAACTTCATTATACATTCGTCCATTGATGGGCACCTGGGTTGCTTCTAGTCGTTAGCTATTAGGAATTGAGCAGGTATAAACAGGGTTGAGCAATTATCTCTGTAGTGAAGAATGGATCATTCAGAGTAAATGCCCAGGAAGGGAAAATCTGGGTCTGTTGGTAGTTCTATATTCATCTTTTTTCAGGAATCTCCATATTGATGTCCATAGTGGTTGTACAAGTTTACCATTCCACCAGCGCTGAATGAGGGTTCCTCGTTCCCCACATGCACCCCAACAGTTTTTTGGTTTTTTTTTAATGATTGCTTTTTGGAATAAGGTGGAATCTCATATTTGTTTTAATTTGCATTTCATTGATGCTTAGTGATGTTGAACATTTTCTTAAAGGTGTGTTAGCGTTTGTATTTCTTCCTCTGAGAAGTTCCTATTAAGTTCACTACCAAATTTTTTTGAGTGGGATGTTTGATTCTTGTTTAGTATTTTGAGGTTTTTTTTTTTTTTTTTTTTTAAATTCTGCATATTAGCCATCTGTCAATGGTATAACTGGCGAAAATTTTCTCCCACTCTATTGGTAATCTATGGGCTACACTTATGGTATGTTTGTGCAAAAGCTTTTTAGCTTCATGAGGTTCCATTGGTTGAGTGATTGTTTAATTTCCTGAGCTACTAGAGTATTGTTCAGGAAGTCCTTCCCCGCTCTTACATTGTGTAGTGTTCTTCCTATTTTTTTTTTCATCCAGTACTTGAAGAGTTTCAGGTCTTATATTGAAGTCTTTGATCCATTTGGAGTTGATTTCTATATATATTGATATGAGCAGGTCTTCCATTTTACTACATGTGCTCACCCAATTTGTCCAGCACCATTTCTTGATGCTGTCTTTTCTCCAGTCTACATTATTGGCACCTTTGTCAAAGATCACGTAGTTGCAGTTACTTGACCTGAGGGCTGGGTTTTCAATCTGTTCCATTGGTCTATCTGTTTGTTTTTTATGCAAGTACCATGCTGCTTTTGTTACTATGGTTGTGTAGTGTATATATAAAAGAAACCTCACTAATTAACTAAAATGAGTGCCAAATCTAAAAATATTTTATTTATATTGAACAAATGTAAATATTTGAAATTCAGTGTTATGTGAGATATTTCAGACTGCCCCACTAGATAATTACCGTAACTTATTTTATGCTTCCAATTAAAGGATTAATTTTGTAATAGTAGTCATGTAATCATGTTTAATTTTTCACTGAGTCTATCATTTTTAGTTTTAGTAAGATGAAACTAAGAGGACCTAATTGTAGTAACAAAATTGTAAGTACCACAATCTCACATATTTTTAACAAGTAAATTTATCAATATGTTCATAAAGGAATATGCTATCAATAGAATATATTCATAGTTTTTAAATGAAAGCCTGCAGTATAAATGTTTCTGAATCAGAAAACATGTTTAAAATCATAAACTATGGGCTGTAGAGATGACTTAGTGGTTAAAGCACCCTTGCCTGTGAAGTCTAAGGACCCAGGTTCAGCTCCCCAGAACCCACATAAGGCAGATGCACAAGGTGATGAATGCACACAAGGTCGCACTTGGGCACAAGTTGGCACATGCATCTGGAGTTTGATTGCAGTGGCTAGAGGACCTGCCATTTCTCTCTCTCTCATAACTAGAATAAATTAAAACATAATAAATAAATACACTACAACAATAACAAAGTTATTTTTACATAAAATATTTAGTTACGTGTATTTATGGTAAAATTTTACATATATCATTTTCTACATTGTAAAAAGCAAACAAAATTCGATTTATGGAGACAAAAATGAACTTTTATTCATTCTTAAGGAAGAAGAATGAGAAGAAGAAGGAGAAGGAGAAGAAGTAGGAGAAATTACTGGCATGAAAATGGATAGAAATGGATGTCATCATATTAAGCAAGTAAAATAAAATCAAACCTGCAATGTATTAGTTACTTTCTCATTGTTGTGGCTAAATTCATGACAAGAATCAGTGTAAGGAAGAGCATGTGGGGTCATATTCCGTCATGAAATGGAAGGCACCCAGCAGAAATGGAAAGTCAGCTGACCACGCAGCACCCACAGTCAGACACAGACAGTGAACATGAAGTAGGCCCCAGCTATGAAACACCAAGTCCCACCCTGAGTAACCCACTTTCTCCAGCAAGTCTCTACCTTCCAAAGGTTCCAGAAGCTTCCCAAACAGCATCATCCATTGAGTACCAGCGTTCACATAGGTGGGTCTATGGAGATACTTTGCATTCAAATCACAATACTTTTGCTAATGTAGAGTAGAAAAAAAAAAAAAGCATAGGTCAAAAACAGCTCAAGTTAGACAATCAGATTCCTATTTTCCCCTTTTTAGTTGTGGATGATACAGTATTTTTAAGTTTGCAAAAGGCCTGAGGCAGTCATATGCCTGGGGAGCTGGAACAGCTGAAAATAATAGAATCTTATTGAATGTTATCAATAAAATGAGAGGGACTTAGTTTTAAGTGGTAAAGTTTTATGGGAAGAAGTTAAAAAGTATACTGATGACTAAGCCATTAATACATTGTAAGGACTCGGTTCTTGGCATATATAAAATGAGAAGCCAGAAGAACAGATACCGTTAGAAACTAGGAAGTCATTGTAATACTGGTTTGGGGATTGAATCAACTTCCTCCTGAAAGATAGGGAGGTATTATCCGACTGAGCTGCCGCTACAGTAATGTGAAACTCTATTTGAGACAGGGTCATGTTGGCTTGTCCAGACATAACTTGAACTTGGGTTCTTCCTGCCTGAGCCTCCTGTATAGCTGTTATTGCATGCATGTAATCACATCAGCACCATCATACTCATGCTTAATGCTAAACTTCATGGTAGGATACAGCAGCCAAGGAAGAAACAAACAAAAAAAAAATCAGAAAGATGGGGGGAATCTTGCTGTAAACAGATAGATCTCTGATCCAGGATATGAGCCTATGATTGAGTTAAGTTAGACATACTTTACTTTTGAAGGTAGAAGTACATTGTCTTCTGGCATGGTAATTCAACTTGAGGAAACCACTACATGGAAATAATAAGATGTCATCAAAACGCACATAAGTAAATTTTTTCACGGACATGTATTGTGTATTGAATCGCTATCTTTACTTGTTACTATAGCAACATAAAACCAGTAATTCATTAGCAATAGAGGAGATATTCTTTTGTAACAAGTCATTAACTTCCTACTTAACAATATAAGGGCTCACACTTCTTAGGTTATCTTTATCTGCTTTATACTTGCTATATGACGAACATGATCTGTGTTCAAAGGAGCACTTTCCCCATGAACTGTTCACTGATAGAAACATTCATTACTGGATGTCTGTCATTCATAGCCAGCTTCTCCACTGACTATACACATGGTCAAAAAAATAAAATACACATATAGGGCTGGAGAGTTGGCTTAGTGGTGATGCCCTTGCCTGTGAAGCCTCATGACCCAGGTTTGATTCCCCTTTACCCACGTAAGCCAGATGCATAAGGTGGTGCAGGCATCTGGAGTTTATTTGCAGTGGCTAGAGGCCTTGGTATACCCTCTCTCTCTCTCTCTCTCTCTCTCTCTCTCTCTCTCTTGGCCTTTTCTCTTTCAATTAAAAAAATTAATAAAATATTTTTAAAATTCTGGAACACTTTCTGCAAAATTGTTTCTTCACCTCTCCACTGGGGTCTCTTGGGTTACTGATATTTCAGACCTTCATGAAAAGAAAGCAATGCATCCACAAACTGTGCTAATGAAGAGATTTTAAATAGGAATAAAAATTGCTTTTTTTAGACATGGTAGCAGACAGCATACTTTTAAATACTTTTAAGTGCTTCGATACACAAATAAACAATAACTACCTAGTTGTTAATATGCCTTTATTATATTTACAGGCAGCTTTACAACTAAATCTGTAGTTACATGAGTCAAGCACAACTCCGGTAAGTTTTAAGTGTTTCATTATCTGCGGAGAGCTTCATTGTATACTTTTATTCTTCAAGTCACAGCTCAGCATCTAACCCACAGCCTTAGGCTCCATTTCACATGGAAACCCGGGTCTTGAGGACAGAGCACGTTTTGTAGCATGGTTGTCCATGGTGCTGTGGTGAGGACTGTGGATGACGGAAATCAGGAGACTTTGAACCCCCGGGTTCCTTGCTGTGATGGTAGTATGAATGGTAAATGTCCTCCGTAGCCACATTTGTTTGTGATTAAGCCTCCTACTTAATCTTCAGCTGATGGAAACTTCTGGGGGAGGGGACCGCAACTTGCTGGAAGAGGTGTGTCACTGGAGCAGGCTGTGGCATGTTACAGCCCAGCCAGACTTGCCACACTCAGCAAGGTTGCTCTCCCTCCTTTTCCTTCGTGCTGAACTGTGGCAATGCATTGCCTAGCTGCCTGCTCTTACCATGCTTTTCCTGCCATGATGAAATTTCCCCTGGAAGCCGAAAGCTGAAAATAAAGCCTTTCCTTCCAAAACCAGCTGGTTTCTAGCAACACCATAATAGCTGCTGCACATGTCATCAGCCAGGTTCATATGGGTGTTACATGATTCTCTGTATAGTTTACCCTCCTATAAAATTGAGACTTTCTCCTTCTTTTGTGTGTTTTGTTTAATACCAGAAGACATTCCCACATACATACAAAATGTATCAAATTTTCTATCATTATTTTTAAGGCATTAGAAATATTTTCCTAAAGGTTTAGTTATCTACTCATCTCACAAATTTCTTCAAACATTACTATAACTTTATTATTATTTGTCTACCTTTTGCATAGATTATATTTTCACTCCCCATATTTTACCTCAACAGTCTTAATATCCAGTGACCATATTAGCCTAAGTCATTTCTACTTTACATTATTTTCCAGAAATATCTTTGGTTTTGCCATATAAAAGTAAGACAATTAAAAAAAAAAAAATCTATCCACCAGGTCATACCTTCAATCTTCAAATCTTCAAGAAAACCAAAAATAAGAAAAGAAGAAATAACAGGAACCAGGCTTACAGATCACAGCCATTGCTGCTATCAAATCCCAGAAGAAACAAAACAAAACAAAAAGACCTTCTTTCTTTCCCCTTCTCTGATGAGAAGCCCTGTGTCCTACTATGATGATGGCGTAGTTATGAACTCTGTTCAAGCAGGTGAGTATGCTTACGCTATAGAAATCAGCTTGCATCTTCAGCTACATTGTTTGACATTACCTTGCTCATATATGATTCACATAGTAATCAACACTGCAAATGTTTCAGGGAAAAATGCAATGGGATTAAATCCAGCACTAACTAGCATTTTAGTGACACCCCAATAACAATTTAATTAATAAGTATTGAATACCTTTTTGTTTAATAATCAATGGCATATTTTTTAAATGTTAGGATTGCACTAAATTTCCATGTTTCTTAATCTGCTTTAAAATGCTGTCAGAATCTTAAAACTAATCTTTTAGCACCTTCTGAGTGGTAGAATATTATTTGAATTATGTCATCACCTATTTAGACTACCTTGTACTGCCCATGTTTTATTATTTAAATAACTTCAGCACATGGTTTAATAATTCATTCAATAAATAGTGATCCAGTAGACACCTTGCTAATGTCTGAAAGAATACTTTTCTGTCCCTTACTGTCCTCTACAGTACTGTTGGAATAAAGTTGACTTTTCAAAAACAAGTCATTTTTGTGACATTCATTGTTATGTCCAATGCCTGACCCTTGGATAGGAAGCTGTCAAAAAGTTGAATGAGTGCACATTGAACTTTAGAGTAATAAAAACTCCATTAGTGTTATGAGCAATGTGTTATGTAATCATAAAAGAAGATTATTTTTGCTGAAAAACTGAAATAATGTCCAGACTAATTCCAGGTCATTAATTCCCTTTAAGTAGTTTATCCAAAGGAATGGAAAATCGATGGGATAAGTTTTAACTTCCATTTCATCTTCACTAGGAAAAATAACCATCAAAAGATTTTGTGGTCCTTTGTAATTCGAGGATCATCACCCTTTGAGAATATATTTATGCCTGTGGATCATTTCCAACTGTGAGGACATTTACATGAAACTCTGAAGCAGCATGAAATCCTGAGGCACGTTCCCATGGCACAGCTACTGTAACTCACAGTATTATCCCCTGCTATGTAAAAGGTCTCATGATCATCTTCTGAATTCTCAGGCTCTTCAGAAGCCCATTGGACTTTGAACAGTGCACATGCACTATTCCACATGTGAGTCTCTATCACATGAGGCCTAGACCAGTGAGGGCTGAGTGCTAATCATTGTGTTCCTCAGACAGAGCTACTCTACATGAGCACTCTGACATTGCAAGTACTAGGCTGGGGCCCTGTTTAATAAGTGAGAAGTGAGAAGACATGAAGAGGACCTTAACAACAGAGCAGTCATCCACCAATAGCTCTGAGACCTCAAGGAGAAAGTGGAGTGACAAAAACAGCTACTTAGACCTGATGCAGTTATAGGCAGTGAAAGAGCAGACACTACCTAGTACAAATGCAAACACCTGATGCTCAACACTGCAAACTCAGTAAGAGTTTACAGTTCCTGAAAGCCAGAAATGTGAGCTCTGTGTCCCACTAAGGAGTCATCTCAACCCCGTGGATGCAGCCACCTGATTAGTGGGCTTCCCTCAATGGTGGGATGTCATGACCTACAAACCTACAGGCTTTTGGCTTCTCCCACAACATTCTTACTATGGAAAGTAATGTTCCTTTGACCTCTGACCTCTTTTCTTCAAGATTTTTTTCCTCCACTGATCAAAAAAAAAAAGGGGGGGGAGCTGGAGAGATGGCTTAGCTGTTAAGGCGCCTGCCTCCTAAGCCTAAGAATGCTGGTTCCAATCTCCAGCCTTTCCAATCTCCAGGTCCCACATTTAGCCAGATGCAAAAGGGGTGCAATGCTGCACTTAACCACAATGGTGTGAACGAGCTTGGATTTTGTTCACAGCAGCTGAAAGGCTACTGGCACACCTATCTCTATCTGTCTTCCTCTCCCTCTCTCTCTGTCTCTCTGTTTCTCTCTCCTAAAAAATAAAATAAAATAAAATAAAATAAAATAAAATAAAATAAAATAAAATAATCACCGTCCATTTACATCCAAACCTCTCTTCTTTGTATAGAGAAATGAAGCAATAAAAGAATAGAGTATGCACTTGTCATTATGACTCTGCACATTTTCCTCTGTCATTGCCCCATGGTTTCCAAACTGAATTCTGTATCTCCCAGGATCATCAGGACGTTAAGGAATGGAGTCCAAACATCTTGACTTAACTGTATTCTTGTGTTGCGGTAACTTGCAGCAGATGTCCCCCCAAAATACATGTGCTCTGAAGTCTTGTTCTTCAGCTGATGGAAATCTGGGTGGTGGGGCTTTCCTGGAGGAGGTGTGCTGTTAGGGGCAGGCTTAGGAGTGTTAAAGCTAGTCTCCCATAACTAGAGTTGGCTCACTCTCCTGCTGCTGTTTGCCACCTGCTGCGACAAGGACGTGATGTCCAACATCTGCTTTAGCATCTGTCCCTGACATCATGGTGCTTCCCTTGGAGACTGTAAGCCACAATAAACAACTTTCTTCCAATCAACTGCTCTTGGCCAAGTGTTTTGTGCCAGCAACAAGAAGTCAATTGCAACATGTATATCTGCTATTTAACATTTCTATTGTTATTTAGTCCTATGTGTGAAATATCTACGTACATTTTTGTACATATATTTGAGTTGTAACTTCTAAATGTGGTTTATTTTGCACAAATACCACATTTGAGTCATTCGTTCCTGGATTTCTCATGATCATGCTTAATGCTAATAATATGCCCATACTATACCTGGCACAGGACATGAAGTCAAGTGTGTGCTGAGTCCTTTGATTCCCAATGACTATAGGTAGAATACAATGTCTTTACTGTAAAAGTTCAAACACTGAACACTTATTCCTCAAAAACATACCCATAGGAGGATACATTGTATAATACTGAATTTAAATATTAAATGTGTCTGTAAAACTTGATATTGCACGTGATAAATGCATGTTCTTTCTCAGCACATATATGTTAATATTTATTTCCTGTTGTTAATAACACTAATCTATATTAAACCATGAAAGAAACTGATGAGTCCAAAATATTAGGTTTATATAGACTATGAATTCTGACATGGAACAAATGAGTTTAGAAACCATTATAAAAAATATCAATAGTTTTATAGTTTTCACTAGCTGTAGAAATGAGGTGATATTAAGAGTTAAAACGTGAAATTACTGTATAAGGGAATTTTCAAGTTTTCAAAACATGAGACTAAAATGTATCACAGTTTATGGAATATTTTATTTAATTTTAACATATTTATCAAGAAGAGGAATTACTGAAAATAAAGCAAGTTGATTTTATCTGAGAATGTTATAAAAGAGTAAAAAGTTAAATTCATGGAAATGAGAAGGAAATCATAAAACCAAAAGAAGAAATCTATAAAAATAGAGAACAGAAGAAAAGATTATTAAAAATCAAAAGTTACCTTAATATCTTTTAAATGTACAGACACATGACAAAATTAATCAACTAATGTTAGGAAAATAGTGAAATAAATTTCAGAACAATAGAAGGAATGAGTGTCTGGGAAGAAGCAAAAGACATTTGCTTGCAGTGTCTGCCAGCTGGGTTCACTTCCCAAGCTGCCCACATAAGCCCAAAGCTCAATGTGAAGCAAGTATCTGGTGTTAGTTTGCAGCACCAAGAAGTTCAGGTACATGCACATGTGCAAGCATGCACACAAATACACACCCGCCACCCCCCCATCTCCCCCCACACACACACTCACACATGTTGAAGAATTTAAAAAAAATCATTTTTAAAACAAATAATTTGGCATATTACCTGTTAAAATACAAATTGTATTAAGAATAGTGTAAAGACAGACTAATATATCAAATTCTGGAAATGTACAAAGCATCGAAAATTTCCTGCAACAGAAACAGAATTCACGCATATGCAAACAGACACATGTGCACACTTAACCAGGACACCCACTCACCCATTTCTCCAAGAACACACAGTCAAGTCCCTTTTCTTCACACCATCCTTCTTGTCGGGTGTTAAATGCCCCCATTTCATTCTTACCTCACGTTCTCCACATTTGCCAAGTTCTGCCTGATCTACCTTCCCTACTCACCTGGTACTGTGCTAGTGTTTTTCATATATCAGATTTTACTTTTTATCAGTGGACTATAGAAGTTTGCATTTCATTCTTCTTACATTTATTAGTGTATGCACACTCACTGTAGGAAATACTGGGTTTCATGTTAATATCCTCATACATGCATAGCAACCACGATGGTCTTTTGCACTCCCCCATTACCTTACCCTTCCTTATCCACATTCCATGGCTATCCTTACTTTTCTCATTAGTACCCCTTGTGACACCAAGTTTCTTTTTTAAGTGTAGATTTTACACATGGATAAAAATCTACAATACCCTTCTGATTCTAGCTTCTTTCATCTATCATGATAATCTTAAGTGACAACCATTTTCTTGCAAATGATGATTTCATTCTGTGTTATGGCTAAATAAAACTCTATTGCATATAAATGCTACACTTTCTTTATCCATTTATCTATTACTATACACTGCTCATGCTGCCTTCTGATGTTAGCTTCCCTTGCTCCAAGAATCTATTGTCCTTGTTCCAACCTAAATCACCCACCATTCATTTTCATTTTTATGCTGTGTCATGTATTATAGTTGTTATAAGCATTTATTAGAATTAGTGTTTCCATAATATTTTGCATATTCCTAACAGCTGGCCTTTCCTTCTTCCCTTTATTCCTGATGACTTCTACAGTACCTGGCCTAGAATGCATAGAAAATGGAAAGAAAACAGGTGAATAAACACACATCTTCCATGTAACTATTTCTTCCACTCAAAGTTAACAGGTATGTGTACCCACAGAGTTCCAAATCATGACTTGAAATCCCCAATGTGTATGCACATGACTTTTCTCATTGATGGACAAATACCTGACAGAAACATCTTGTAGAAATAAGGGTTCATTGCAGCTTACCTTCACAGGAGATACAGTTTATCATGGCAAAGGGAGTTGCAGCAACTGGTCAAATTGCATTGGCACTCAGGAAGCAGAGAGAGAGATGAATGCCACTGAACAACTCCCTTTTCCATTCATATACAGTCCAGGCCTCTCAGCCCATGGAATGGTGCCACCCACAGTTACGGTGAGTCTTTCTCACCCAATTAACCTGATTGAGAAAATCCCACATAGAGACAAATGCACAGATTTGTCTCCCAGCGGATTGTAGATCCACCCAAGTTGTTGGTGGAAACTGACCATTACATTCTGTGTAATTTTGCCCCGAAACATAACAATATTAAACCATAGCATTCTAACCTGTGTCCTGACAGGTTCATGGATACCTCATACTGAAAAATGAACCCAGTCCAACATCAAAAATCCCCATAGTCAGATTAGAGAGATGGCTCAGCAGTTAAGGCTCTTGTCTGCAAAACCCAAGGACCCAGGTTCATTTCCCCAGTACCCATGTAAACCAGATGCACAAGGTGGTGCAAGCTTCTGGGGTTCGTTTGAAATGAGTGCCTAGAAGCCTTGGAATGCCCATTCTATATGTATATAAAAAATCCTCATGGTCTTTAAGAGTCCAGATACTGTTCAGTAGCCCAAAGTCTCTTTAAGATTCAGGTAATAGCTTAACTATATGGGATCCTATAAAATTAAAGATAATTTATACTTTGAATATATAATAGCACAAAATAAATGTTCTCATTCCAAAAGCAAAAATGGGGCATAGCATGGAATCATGTGATTACAGGCAGACCAAAACCTAGCATGCCAAGCATATGCAGAAACTTCATGTCCAGCTTCTAGTGTTCCACACACAGCTCTTACCCTCAAATGGGATGAAAGATAGTTTGCTCTGGAGCCAGATATGAGTGGCTCAGGAACACAGATTCAGATTTTCTCAAATTCCCATGTTCCATCCAATTAACAATCTTGTTCAGTTTTTTAAAAATACAGAATAAAAGAAAGTCATAAACCAAGGCATTTTTCAAATACATTGATGGAAACCTCAGGCAGGCACATTACAACAAAACAGGGGAATCTCTGTTACAGGATTCAGGTATTATCTGAAAACATACTTTTTGTTGTTGTTTATTTTTACTTATTTATGTGAGAGTAACAGAGAGAGAGAAAGAGGCAGAGGAGAGAGAGTAAGAGACAATGGGTGCACCAGGGCCTCCAGCCACTGCAAATGAACTCCAGATGCATGCACCATCTTGTCCATCTGGCTTACGTGGGTCCTGGGGAATTGAGCCTCGAATTGAGGTCCTTAGGCTTCACAGGCAAGCGTTTAACCACTAAGCCATCTCTTCAGCCCCTGAAAACATTCTTAACCTTTAGTTTGTTGGAAGATGGTGATCTGTTGGAGCATTGCAATGAATGGCTTTACCTGATCACCTGGAGTCACAAGGATTTCAGATCTGATACAGAGATGGGCAATAAATGGTTACAAGGAGGCTACAGATAGGCCAAGATAACTTGGATCTGGACAGGCAGCATTCTAGTCTCTCCACATGGAAATTCTAGTCAGTTACATAGTTTTCAAGAGGTAACTTTGTACGACTATTTTTTTCTTTCTTTCCCTTATTTTACTCTTGAACTTCAGTTCACAGAATTTTGTGAGGCCAAAAGGGATTGGGTAGCCCCACTTCTGCAATATTCTCCTTTATGGAAACATTCAGTAAATTACTTCCTGGATGCCAAGGAATCTGTCCGGCAATCACAAACCTGTTCCCCATACTATCTTGAAAGAAAGTAGCTTGTTAAATTATGACCCAGGAGATCTGGATATCTGGCTGGCCATCTCAGAAGAAAGAACTTCACTTCTTCTTCCTTCTTCCTCCTCTTCTCAACTTTTTGAGATACCCACCCCCTACCACCAAAAGCTATGCTGGCAATTCACATTTCCCATGTTAGATTGCTGAAATGTGACGTGTCCCTCTGCTGCTTTGGAATACAACCTTAGTCCTTGCCAGAAATATCTACCTGCCACTTCCTTTCAAACTCCCTTTTAAAACTTTTTTCCCCCTTATACTGTTGCCTCCAGCTCTCAAAGTCTGTCTCTTGTGCTGATTCCACTTGAGAAAGTAGCTTCCATCAGGTGATATCCCAAGATCCCAGCAACATTACTAACATCACGAGGTCTGATTGCAATCTGGGATTTACCATCAAAGCTCCATGCCTTCCACTCTCAAAGCCTCTTTGCAGTGACTACTACCCTTGCTCACATGGCCTGGCCTCAGCAACTCTCTGTATCCATGGTGCAAAGCTCCATGATCCCTTAAGTCTTGCATCTCTTACTCCGAGCCATTGTCATATGGATGATGCTGTCAAGCTCTGCGGCCAGCTCACAAAGCAGCCTGGTCCCTCCACCCACGATTCTGATGGCCTCGGACTCCACAGACGTTTGTTTGCCACAGAGAACCTTTTCAGTAGCATTTCTCGTTCCTTCTCTCTCCTTTCAAAAGGATCAGTATTTTCCCAAGTTAGGACCTTCACTGCACAGGTTTTTGCCCACAGGCCCCTTTCATACTGTCTCAGCGCAGCACAGGAGATTCCTTGCCAATAGTGCCTCTCTCTCTTTAACAATTACAGCAGCATGCTCTGCATGAGCCTGGGTGTGCTCCTGTTTTGAGATTTCACTCTCAAACCAATTAGACTATTACTTTGGAATTCAGTTTCATTCAAGTTCCCAGGATACAGGCAGAATGCAGCAAGTTTTTTTTTTTTTTTTTTTTTTTTTTCTTTTGCTAGCATATAATATGAACCGCCTCTAGGCCAGTTCCTGATAAGGTCTGAAACCTTATTATCTGGGTCTTTAGTGTCTACATTTCTCCTGCCACTGTGACATTCCAAACTCCTGCCAGAAGGGCTCATTACACTCCTACTCACAGTGATCCAGAGCTTTTCTGCTCCAAACTTTTAAAATGTGCCACAGCCTCCACAAACCAGTTCCAGAAGCCTACAAACTACATTGTCAGGTTTGTCCCACCAATGGCTTCACTTCTGGTACCAGTTTTCTGGGTTAGTTACTCCATTCAACACTGTGACTAATATCTGACAAGCGTAAACTTATGAAAGGATGTTTTGATATATATATATATATATTTTGTCAATGGGGTATTTTCCCTCAAGACGGAGAGGGCATTGTTATAGGGGCATGAAATAAACTGGTCACTTGGCATGTGCCATGCAAAAGCAAACAGAGAATACTGGTGCTAAACTCAGGTCTTCATTTTGATTCAATCCAGGACCCTGGGATATGAAACAGTGCCATCTGCAGTTAAGGTAGGTCTACCCTCTTCAACTTCCTTAATTTAGGAAGTCCCACACATACAAGCCAGACACTTGTTTCCTAGTGATTCTAGAACAAACAAGGTGACAGTGGAGATTAACCACCACAACAGTTTGCTCTTTGCAGGGGTGCTCACTAAGAAGGAAGCATCAGTCCTAACCTGTTCTCAAAGCTAATGAAAATAAGTTAAAGATAGACACACCACTTCATTTCAGATCACCCATTACCTTACTTTGTAGACTCACAATCTTATGTATATAAACTGTATCTGATAAAAGTCCCTTCACTGTAAGTTCTTTATAATTCTTGGACCATAAAGTCATCATCTGTTCTTTTATTCCAGACCATCAGGAAAATTAATATTATAGCTATCAGCATATAATTTATGAATCCATAGTAAAACTATTTTAAACTAAATATGTACATTTCAATATGGATGCATGAATGCATGTGTTAACATAGGTGTCCATATTTCTATATTTACTCTTTGGACCATTTTCATATCTTTAGTAAGTTAGTAGAAAAAAATTCTAATGCCCTTGCAATAACTTCAGCTACTTCTTAAAGATATTTATCTTTACTGTTTGTAAACATATGCTTAAAATGATCTGCATCCTACAAAGAGTAATAGATTCTAATTATTTGATCATAGTCGTAAATAAAATTGTCTATCATTCCATTAAATAAAGACATATAATTTAACATGTGGCAGTGTTGAGAAAACATATGTAAAAACAAAATCTGCTTCCATCTCCAAAAAAAATAAAAAAAAAAAAAAACATATCTGCAGCATTGGAAGGGAAAGAAAACTGATCAAATATCGAGTAAATATCAAGGGAACCAGTCAGAAATCTTCTACTATGGGGACTCAATTGTACCATTTATCACACATCTTTCTGAATGAGGTGGTCACTGTTTTTTCCAGAATACTTAAATAATAATAATTATAATTATAATAAACAAGAAACAGCAACTAATTTTCTGGGCAGTGACATGTCTGCATTTTGAAGTGAGGATCAGCTCAGGCTACATTTCTATCACCCAAGGACAGTGGGGCATTGGAACTCTACTTTCCTGGGAGTATACTTCAAAGTCAAGATTCCTAGGTCCTCAAGGAAATATTCCTGCTGCTTTTTAAAGCCTTTTAAAGATTTACATACATTTCTGAGAAGCAGAAAATATAGTGCACCACATTTCTAAAGAAAATGTTTTAAGGGAAAGGACAGGAGGGAAATCTGTGTTTTCAGAGAAAAGTAAATCTCATACATTTAATGTGTATTTGCCTTCACAGCAGACTCTTAGTGGGTTTAGCCATATAGATGGCCCACTGCAATCCCAGCACTCAGGTGGATCAGATGTTCAAAGCTGGAGTTCAGGGGAATCAACAAAGCAAACAGAACAAAAACACGTGGGTTTCAAGACATTATTTTCTTTTGTTTATTTTAAAGATGACTTCAAATATAGATCAGAAAACAGAATATATTGCATGAAGGCCTAACATGATATCATAGCTATTCCCTTGAACAAAACAGGAATGGGACTTGATGTATGAATTCTGGGAGAACTATGAACAAGTAGTTAAAATGTGGATAACACAGATTTCAGCAAAACCATGAGGGCAGAAGAACTGCCCAACAGAATGAAATGAGCAAGATTATCCCTTGCTTGGCATTTACTAGAGTTTTCTAAGACATCTCTAAATATTTACTAATATAAAAATTTTCTAATACAATCCAATATTCTCAAGGTGCTCAAGCCTCAGAGAAACAGCTGATGCAATATGACAGTTCTAGTAGTTTTACCTTCAAAGTGAAAGCACAGAGCTTTGGAGCTTACCCTGTGGGAGGATTCCTTTTGCTTATAAGAGTAGCCAGGCAAGTCCAAAGACCAGGGTGGCAGGAATGGATTCTTAGTGAATGCCAGGGTTCACCTCTTCAGGAGTTCGAGGTTCTTGTGTTCAGAAAAAGCAGAGATAATTCATTAAGACAAGAAAATATTCAGATGAGGGAGTAGACCTGGACAAATATCCTTAACAAGTAAGTACTTTTTTTTTGAGAGTCAGAGAGAGAGAGAGAGAGAATGGGCGCCCAACAGCCTCTCAGCCTCTGTGAAGGAACTCCAAACATGTGCTCCCCATTGTGGGAAAGTGTGGCATTGGGCCCTTGAATCACTGCATCTGGCTAAATGTGGGGCCTGGAGAATCTAACGGGTGTTCTTAGACTTAGCAGCCAGGCGCCTTTACCCCTAAGCCATCTCTCCAGTCCTGCAACTACTTCTTGAAGGTTGTAGTCCTTGCCTAAAAGGGAACACAAAATTAAATCGATTCTGTCCAGTGATTGAAGAAGAGGTTCTGGATCCCCTCTAATAGTAACTGATGGGAATCTTTGTATCATAACGAGTTTAAACTCCTGCATACTTGAAGATGCAAATTTTACATGGAAATTAGAAATAAAAGGTCCAAAGCACAATAACATGGCCATGCAAACTAGTGGACCCAACAAACAGCAAGGAAAACACTGGGGGTTGTCCCAGGAGAGTGCTGTAGCTCTCTCCCAAACAGGAAGGAGAGCCTTGTTTATTTGTTTCCTTCATGTTGTTTTAAGCTTGTCCTAATTTGTAGGTGTTCCTAATTTGGATGATGTTTAGGGTCATCAGATCTTGTAAGATAAGAGAATTATCTTCATTCTAACTTTTCAGTTTAGAAATGAGATCTTCAGGCTACTAAAAAACACCAGAGATTATATAGAGAGAATGTGTAAAAACACACACAAAAAAAGTTTCAGTAGGAATATAATGGTTTGATGTATTAAAAGGCAAATAGTGTGAGGTGGTGGTTTTTTTTTTTTTTTTTTATTGCAGATATATTAGGCAACAGTGTCTAAAAGAAATATAATGAAGAAAACAAACATAAAGTAATGTTACAATTACTGAATGATTTACAAATTGGGCTTATAATTGTATTTAAGAAGATTTTCTTGCATTTGTTTGAAGAGAATTTTAATGGTTTTTATGGTTTTGAAGTGTATGTGGCCTTGTCTTTAAGATGTTCTTGAGGCTGTGGTGAATCTGAAGGGACCACTTTTATTCTAGAAAATAACTTCTTTTGGCCTTTATCCACCCTGAGAATACTTCAGAAAACATTGAAGAATATTTATATCCATTACACAGATCATCTATCCTCATTGCCACAGAGGTTAGAAGCTCATTTATTTTACTTGGAAGGCTGTGCAGACTGCTTCTAGGATTCAGGAACAGTGAAGCTTAGGAAAATGCTACCATGGATAGGTAGTGGAAGGATGACTACAAAACAATGGAATAGAGCTGTTTGCACTAAAATGGAAGAGGTGCAGGGAGATGGAATAAATGCCAGGCTCAGTGTGCTGTAAAAGTCAAATAAGAGAACAGTAGTCTTGAAAGAAATGAAGAACAGAGCCAGAGAAGGGAAAGGTATCTGAAGGAGAAAGGGAGAAGTTCTAAAAATACTAAAAGGGAATAGAGCTAAAGAGATGATTTCAGGGCTGCTGCAACTCAGAACAGGCAGGGCTATGTTCAAAGGACATCTGCACAGCTCAGAGACACAAGGATTCCAGGAGAATGTGGTCTTCCCTTTGTAACGTGCTCAAAGACCTGTGTGGTGGGCCTTCGAAGTCTCAGTAGTCCATTATGATATGTGGTTCTAAGATTTTCCTTTTATTGTTTTGCTAGTTATTAAGTTGAAATCTGATCATTGTTTGAAACATTTTAAATGCATTAAAAATTCAATAAAGCAGTAAAATTTTCTTCCTTATCACATCCATCCTCACGGTTAGCTCTCTGTCTTCTGAACTGTCAAAGTGGATCCATCTTCTATTTTCCATGCATTGCATGTTAATAGCCTATCCCATAGGCTTAGGACAGCCATAAAATCCTAGTACAAATATTTTGGAATCCATTATACATTGTGTAGCCTCCCTAAGTTTTTATTCTAATTTTTTTTAAATGGAGGGAATTATATTTTTCTCAGGAGCACTGTGAGGAATAAATTAAAACACTTGTGAATGTGCTTATGGCACAAAGTTACTGCCTGTTAACTGATAGTTTGTAATGTGGTCATACTCCACTGGCTGCAGAGTATATCTGCCACTAGCTCATTTGAAAGTTTATTTGCCTGTCATTGTCTATCTATTGCAGTTGAATGTTTTGAAATGTGCTTTCCAATAAGGCAGTATAGCAGCACCTGAGTTCATATCAGCTAGCAGAATCCTGGCACTGGCTACACATCAGGTTCTTTCTATTTAATTCCTTCACTCTTATTATTTTAGGTTAAGGCTTTTTGTAAACAGAAAACATAGTCTTCAACTTTATTACTATAATTCTTTAGAACCTGCTGAATTGAACAATAGTTTACAAAAAATAATGTCTTGAAATTTCAAAGAGCTGAAAAGAACAGGAGTTAGGAAATATCTGTGTCCCTCCTTGCTTGATAAACATTTGTGCATTTCACTTCCAATGAATGTATGTGCAGCCTACAGATTCAAAACGTATAGATTTTAGAGCTTCATGGCCTAATCATTTTCATTTAATAAATATGCATTAATGAGAATTATAAAGACTTCTAATCTGCAATCCAGCTGCACATTAAGAGCATGCACATAACATTTTGCCCAGAAGAAGCTTTATTTATAATATTGAAAGTCTCCCCCAAACCATTATTCCCAGCATCATCACTAATTGGATAGGGTCTTCATCTTTCTGCTGGATCATGCCAAAAATATTGGATTTATTCTTGATTCCCCACATAAGGCTACCAGCTTCACCTTTAGCCAACATCTTGAGTGCAAATTGTGCTCACCATTATACCTCTTAGAACACTGTCAGTTTTCCAACTCTGCCATGACTTCTTCCCTTGCTCAATATTGCCTCCATCTTTTTTTTTTTTTTTCTTTAGCACACAGTCCTCATGTTTAAATGAAATGAAGATTATCACTCCTTTCTTCAAAAAGTGTAATTTCCCTGGCTGGAGAGATGGCTTAGCGGTTAAGGCGCCTGCCTGCTAAGCCTAAAAATGCTGGTTCCAATCTCCAGTGGTTCCAATCTCCAGGTCCCACGTTTAGCCAGATGCAAAGTGACGCAAGGGCGCAATGGCGCACTTGGCCACAAGGGGGCGCACACGTCTGGATTTTGTTCACAGCAGCTGAGACTGCTGGCGCCCCCATCTCTGTCTCCCTCTCCCTCTCTGTCTATCTCTCTCTGTGTCTCTCTCCAAAAATAAATAAAATAATAATAAAATTTTTTTAAAGTGTAATTTCCCAACTCCCTCACAGTGAAAGTCAATAATGTGTAAGTTCTTATGTGCATCCAACACCTCACTCCCCTCCCAGTACTGCAGGAAGGCTTTTGTCCCTTTTCATCACACTCTAACCTCTGCTACAAGGGAGTATTACACACAGATCATCTAAACACATTGTCCTTGCCTCTTCCTTCCTTGCATCGCCATGGTCTGCTCCATCTATTTTGCCTTAGCATATAGCTCACTCGTGCCCTGTTATCAGTGAGGTCTTTATAATTATCCTAATTATATCACAACTCCACAAGTATGCCTTCATCTCCCCACTTACTTTCTTGTTTTATTTTTTAATCACATATTCTGACATAAATATTCCTTTTAATTTATATACGTCCTCAAGAGTCTTGGAAGTCCATGACATTATGGATTAGTCTCTACCGATGTTCTCTGAGGTAGTTCAACTCATACTTGGTAGTCAATAAGAATATGCTAAAGGGATGAATGGGCATATTTTCACAGAAGAATTTTAGTTGCTCGGATGCTTTAACTGAGTGCATTCTCCTAACCTTTGAGCAGCACCCATGACATTTCATTCATACTCTTTGAGCAGAGGCTGTTCAAAAGAGCTTAATATTTTTTCTTCCCACCCAAAATTTCCTTGCACTGCTAAAAACACATATGGATAAGTAGATCACTAAACAGTGAGAGGAGCAAAATGTTGAACTTTCTTAAATAGTGGTGACTAGATTGTCAAACTGTCCAGAACCGTCCACTTACTAAGCTCAGTGAGCTGGAACCTGCACTTATTTGCACATATATGTGAAAATTTGTAGGCAACAATGCACCATGTGTGAGCTGGAAAACCCTACCAAGGTATCCACAAGCACCTCCATGAGAACTTCTTTTTTTTAATTTAATTTAATTTTATTTATTTTTTTGGAGAGAGACACAGAGAGAGAGAGAGAGAGAGAGAGAGGGAGAGGGAGAAAACAGAGATTGGTGCACCAGCAGTCTCTCAGCAGCTGCGAACGAAATCCAGATGTGTGCGCCCCCTTGTGGTCAAGTGTGGCATTGCGCCCTTGTGTCACTTTGCATCTGGCTAAACGTGGGACCTGGAGATTGGAACCAGGTTCTTAGGCTTAGCAGGCAGGCGCCTTAACCGCTGAGCCATCTCTCCAGCCCAAGAACTCCTTTCTTTATCAAGAACCATTTTGAATATGTTCCTTGGTATGGTTTGTCTCATGGCCAATTCTATCAGCTTTTTTTCATTCAAATTTACATTTTTATCCCATTATGATTGGAATAAATATGTTTATCAAATTCTAGGATAGTAGTCATTCTACTTAACAATTTGATGACAACTTTTCCATGTCTTCTAGCCTTCATAGGTTTGGTTACAGTGTCAGTAGTGGAAATGTGTCACTCACTTGTATGTCGGAGGACTTTTACTGCTCTGTCTGGTTATGCCTCTTCTCTTCCTTCCAGGTTGACAACTACAGTGTTCGATTTCTTATGATATCCAGGATATCCTTATACTATTCTGTTTAGTTTTCTTTTAGTGATATCACACATCAATACTAGCTATACTTTATTTGCTTCTGTCTTTCACTTTACTGATAATGAGCTGTGTTTGGATTGATATAAACTTCTTTGAATTCTCAGGTACAGTTATTGAATTTAATTAATGCTAAAGTTATTTTTAGAGTTTCTATTTCCTATAATTCATTCCTTTAATGCATTATTCCTATTTTAAAATATATGGATGGTGACTCATTATACTAACTTTCTGGGTGATTCTTCACACTTTCTTTATTCCTTCACTTTGTGTGATATTCTCACAAGGTTCTTTGTAGACTTATAAGAATAAAATATAAAAAATATAGCTGTAAATTAAGTTTTTTATGGTTATTTGCTTCTAGTGATAAATAAATTTTTCTTCTGAGAATCTTCATGAGTTGGGTTTTGTCTTGACTACTCCTGATTCTTAGATGTTAACTAAGATCAGAAAATGACAAAAAACAGGGGAAAGTTTACTTGATTCCTCCTTCCTAGAGAATCCTAAACTTTATTTTTTTTTTTACTCTACCACTTTAGATTGATAAAACATGAAACAATGTATAGTTTCTAAAAAGTCTACTTTTTTCAATTTTAAAATAAAAACATTCCAAATTATAAAACTTGATATGACAATATAAAAGAATTGAAAGTATACAGTAGTCAAGGTATTAACATTAGAAATAATATCACATTTAGATTTTTAAAATATATTTTAAAAATATTTTTTATTTGTTTGAGAGCCATCTCTCCAGAGAATTTAGATATTTTTTTAAATTTAGGATTATAGAGAGATGGCTTAGAGTTAAATGCCTGTGGCAGGACCCGGTTTGAGGCTTGATTCTCCAGGACCCACACAAGATGCACAAAATGAACTCCAGATGCCCTGGCACACCCCCCTTCTGCATCTGTCTATTTCATGGGTCCTCAAATAAATAAATAAATAATAAGGAACATTTTGATTATTAACATGCAGCAAGCATGATATGAAAATGTAACTGGTTATTTGAATATTTTTCTAATTGTGGGTTTATAAAACCAGTTATTGCTTTATATATCTTAAGCTCCATTAAGGGGCTGGATTGATGGCTTAGTCAGTGATGTACTTGCCTGCAAAAGATACAGGTTCAATTCCTCATTACCCATGTAAGCCAGATGCAGAAGATGGTGCATGCATCTTGGGTTTGTTTGCATTGACTAGAGACCCTTGCACACCCATTTTTCTCTCTCTCCCTCTGGCTCTATCTCATAAATAAATAAATAAAATATTTTTTAAAAGAAAACTCTAAGGCTGGGCATGGTGGTGCATGCCTTTAATCCCAGCACTCGGGAGGCAGAGGTGGGAAGATCACCACTGGTTCGAGGCCAGCTTGAGAATACATAGTGAATTCCAGGTCAGCCTGGACTAGAGTGAAACCTTACCTTCAAAAACAACAACAAAAAAAAAAAAAAAAAAAAAAAGAAAAACTCCATTAAGATAATTTAATAGAATATATGGTTGAATATATTTGTTAATGTAAATTATGGAAAACATACTATATATTTGTTTAACACATAATATTCCATATAAGCATGAACACTAGTACAAATAAATTTTGTCTTTAAGCATTAGTTCTACAATAAAACATAGGACTATTGATTAAATCTCCCTGATTCTGTCTCCACAAAATGACTGCTACCACTTTACATCTTGTGTATGTTGAGTCAATATAATTCATAGTTCCTTTACCTTAGTATTTAATCACTAAATAATTAAAAATATAATGAACATCATTTTAATGGCAAGTATTTTAAACAAGAATCACGTTAGCATACAGTATGTATTTCCACCACTCCCTTTACATACTACTATGCATTTTTATTTTCCCCTTCAGTTGACTGGAATTGGCCAATGTAATTTATCCCTGTACCAAGCACCACTGATAGTCAGTGGTAGCTATAGCACTATTTTAAAAAATAATATAGGGCTTTGTCCATATTTCTGACATTGGAGAACAGAGAAGCTTTGAACAACTAAAATATATTACTATCTCTGAAATATTCTCACCTTTCTGTTTTTTGTCTTGTTTATCCAAATGATGCAGTCAGATATGGTTATTATGTGATTCCACGTACATACTTTAGTCACTTACATCTCTGCTATCAACCCCACTACTCCATCTCCCAAATAAGAACTATGTGATCCTCTTCCCACCCCAACAAAGACTACTAGTGCTAATGTGGGTACACGTCTGTGGTAGTTTGAATATATGTCCCACAATATATTCAGTGTTTCATTAGTTTATAGTTTGCATATGCAGCCACCTTGCTAGAGACAATGTCACTGGGCGGTTCTTAAGGAGTGGTGGTGGGTTTGAGATTCCATTGTAAAGATATGCAAAGTGTGCCTAGTAGGAGTTCCTAAAGTGTGCTGTGCTATGTGACTGATGAATTTTCTCTCTCTTGCTTGAATCTGTGAAGGCAGGCCAGCTTTTTCTGCCATTATGGAACTTCCCCTGGATCTGTAAGGTTCAATAAATAATAACCCTTCCTCCATAACTGTGCCTGGTCTGGAAGTTCATCTCAGCGAACCTGAAGCTGTCTGCTACAACATCCTTTGAAAATGCAGATACAGGGCTGGAGAGATGGCTTAGAGGTTAAGGCACATGCCTGTAAAGCCTAAGGACTCCCATGTAAGCCAGATGCATATGGTGGCACATGTGTCTGCAGTTTGTTTGCATTGGCTAGAGGCTCTGGAATGCCCATTTCTCTCTCTCTCTCTCTCTCTCTCTCTCTCTGTCTCAAATAAGTAAATAAATAAAATATAATAAAAATAGAAAATGCAGATATAGAATGGTTTCATTTCAAAACTCAGTATTATTCTTCTAGTTATACTATATAACTTGTGTTATAAAGATTATTCAGGGCTGATGATTATTGTATTATAAAGATGGCTCTCTTCAGGAGATGGGTCAGCAGGTTAAATCCATAATACACAAACAGGCAGATGTGGCTTGGGATCCCTGGTCACCATATAAAATATAAGATGTGGTGGTTTTTGCTGCAATGTCAGCACTGGGGAAGCAGAGAGAGATGGACCCCAACAGCTCACTTGCTAGCTATTTGAACCAGCCTTGTGGCTTCCAGGTATAGGAAGAAACTGTCTCAAACAATAAGATGGAAAGTGATAGGAAAAGACACTCTTTAGGGATCTTTTTATCTCTGGCCACCACATACATGTCCACATGGGTTCATGCTCATTGGTGCGTACACACACACACACACACACACACACACACAATTTGTCCACAAACATACAGATACATATACACACAGAGAACACATATACATACCACCCCCAAAGTGTGCCATTTTGATTTACTGTATGGTCAAAGGAAAAGTACACATAGTTGATAATTAGGTTTAGGAATAAGGAGAAATAATACATCCCTGAATCAAAAGAAAGATTTCATAGATTAGGAAAGGACCCACAGATTCATCAGGATTCTCTTTCTCTCTCTCTCTTTTATTTTTTCTCCTCTTTCTCACTCTGTTCTCCTTTTCTTTCTTCCTCTCTTCTCTCATTCTAATAAATTCACAATCATCCATATTTACTTTGCCTTCTGATGCATATCCTCATAATTCATTTGATCTTCCAAGAAATTTTCCAATTGAAAACTCTTAGGTAAAAGTTTGTATTATTTATCAGCAATGTGATGCTGCTTGCTTATTTTATTCTCGGTTCTTCAAAAGGAACCTGAATCCAAAACTATAGTTTAATATGGTAATTAATTCTTCCAATAACACTAAGGAAACTATGTGTGTTTATGTTGTGGGTTATGTAGTTACACTGAAGAGCAGAGGAAGAAAACAGAGTTCACAGAGAGAGCTGGAGGTGCTTGGCATGAAGGGGCTCTCTATACAGAGTCGGGAAGCAAAATGCTTTCAAGAAGGCAGGGGAGACGCTTACCATTCTCCTGACTGCAGCACAATGCTTTGGTAGATGTGTGTTTTGCTCCAGTAATCTCTTTGCCTACTGTTTCCTTTCATGAACTGAGGCCCGGCTTTCATTTATAACAGTAGAAAATTCAAGGTTATAACAAGTGACATTAAGATTAATTGTTCTTTCTTCATCCATTTCCATTCTCTAACTGTATTACCCCTTCTCTCTGACATAACTTTATTTCAAAATGTATTGGGTAATTTAGTTAACTTATTTCATGTTTCCTACTATAAAGGGAACAGAACTGTCCTTTCAAAGTCATTTTGAAAACACTAACATTGTTAGATATTTACAGTGAAAATGACAACTTTTTTTCTGCCTTTGGTAGTGCACTTCAACTCTGATGGGCATACATGCCTAATGCAAAACATGCTATTTTTACTTTCATCCAAAGCACAGGACAAGTATCCTGATGATATACACCCTGAGAGCTGGCCCAGCTGCTTCAATATATTTTGTGAAAGGGTTCTGTGCCCAGCCTGCCGTGTTGCTGGTCATATCGGCAGACCTGATACTTCCTCAATGCAACTCACAATCTTCAACAGTCAAGAAGCAGAACTGCATAGTCCTGCTCCAAGGCCCCAGGAAAGTTTTACCACCTGAACCCTTTTCTACCTGCCTATGGTTGTATAATTCATCAAATAATTTGAATGGGACCTATTTCACAAAAATTGTCCTGTGAACTCTTCCAGTGTCCTTTATACACCCGAGTTCAACATAGCACTCACTTCATGCCTTGGCCTTGTTACATAAATCATTCAAAATAGTAACACTATGATTAATAAGATAAGATTATTAATGGATTTTCAAATTGAATAGAATCTTGATTGTAAAAAATAAATCATAGTCTGCCACAGGCTGATGAAACTTCTCCTTCTTCCATGTAGCATGGCAAGGAAGGACCTCTGTGTTCATTATCTGTCCCCTTCTCCTCAAACCAATATGGAATTGACTTTCTTAAGTTACCATCTCGTTTATGAGGGGAAAATAACTTCGGATAACTGTACCATTACAAACAAAACTACATAAGAAAATATAGCCTGAATTAATGCTCTTTAATAATGAAAACCAACTTGAATATAAACCATTATGCAATGCACTAAAACTTGGTTTAATGTAAAAAAAAACATTTTAAGTTAAATTAGTGAGCAAATATTAATTTATATTAATTTTTAGGATTGATTGTTAAAGTTGATTTATATATGAAGGTTATTTAATAACATAAGTGGAATCTATATCACAGTGTTAGGGGTCTGTGAAAAATTATTAGAATACACACAAACACACACACAGGCACACACACACATTTTGTTCAGAAGTGGGTTTAACATGGTCCCAGAGAGCACTGGAGCATGAGAGAATTATTTAATTAAATACAAGCTGAGAAGCCTACAAAGAGAGTGTAGTGATGACTGTATTTTTCTTATCAATATAACAAAAATTTAAAAATTGGTTAGGGATTGAATAGAGGAGCGTATAAGGGAGTAGATTTTGGCAAAGAATTAAAAAGTGTCTTTTGGCAAAATGTTTAGTGGTTTAAGAGCTTACTTATGAGACTGACAGCCTGAGTTCAATTCCTCAACATTCACCTGACACCAGACCCAAAATAGTGAATGTGTCTATGATCCCAAGGTAACTATGGCAATAGGAGGCTCAGCAAGGAGAACCTGGATGACAAACAAGGACAAAACAATGAGAAAGCCTGTCTCAGAAAAGAAAGAAGAAGGCAAACACGTGGAGATTGGTGCCTGACCTCCACACATGTGTACACTGTGGCTTACATGTCCATATACACTGGCATCATAAACATACACATACACGTACACGCATCACTAGTAACAATAAACATACACATGCATGTACACACAACACTAGTAACATTAAACATACACATACATGTACACGCATCACTAGTAACAATAAACATACACATGCATGTACACACATCACTAGTAACAATAAACATACACATGCATGTACACACATCACTAGTAACAATTAAACATACACATACACGTACACACATCACTAGTAACATTAAACATTATAACCTAAGGTAAGACTAGTCATTATATAATCTTTACTATTTGTATGTTTGTAAAACTTCCATTAAAAGTTGGAAAGCTTGGAGCCTTTAGGGTAAATGCCCAGTAAGGGAATAACTGGATCCATTGGTAGGTCTATGGTCATCCTTTTCAAGAGTCTCCATATAGCTTTCCATAATGGTTGAACCATTTTACATTCACACCAACAGTAAAAGCTTGTTCCTATTTCTCCACAGCCTCTCCTGCATTTGTTTTCATTGTTTCTTTTTAATGTTAGCCATCCTTACTCGGACAAGGTGAAATCTCATCATTGTTTTAATTTGCATTTCCTTGATGATTAGGGATGTTGAACAAGTTCTATGTTGAAAATCGGTGAAAGTGAGCACCCTGCTTCTGTATTTGGCACACATAAGTTTATGATTGTTTTGCAGAGACTGTAACAGTTACTAAGTCTTTTGGAATATGCATGGAGTGCCTTGTTCAAGTTCAGCCAAGGTAGGAGTGGGGAGTGGGTATATTCACAGGTTTTGGTTGGGTGCTCTTGAGCCTCAGCTAGTCTTTCTTGTGTATTCACTCTTTAGGGAATACTGAGTGGGGCCCTGGGGTGCCTGGCCAACTCGCTGACCAGGGAGGGTCCTGTTGTCTCTCTAGCACTCACTACTTGGTCCTTGGTCGGCTTGGCTGTGGCAGCTGGTGACAAGCATGGTGAAGGGACAGATGGGAATCCTGTTTGAGGGGATTCAGCTCAGTCACCATGGTTGGGAGATCTGCCTGGGTCATGCTTGCGATAGATGGTTACAACCGGATCAAAGCTTGTGTTTCTGGTCCAACACGTGTTGTGGGAGAGCTGGTGGTTTTCTATCTGCTCCACACATGAATGCTGCTGGGGAACAGGACCACTGAGGTCTACCCACCCCACATAAGCTGCTGGGGAATGGGACATCCAGGGTCTAATGAGCCTACACGTGTGCTCCAGGGCTTCCTTACCCTACATGAGCCTTAGGGTAATTAGACACCCTTTGCATATTTGCCCCATTCAGGTATCCTGCTGAGGAACCAAAACTGCCAGGGCCCCTCACCCCGCATACATATGTCAGGCTCAAACCACCACACAGGAAACCCCGAGAACTATGCAGCTACAGATTTGTCACCCCACATGTACACACAACCAGGGAAACCTGGGAGATGGGACCTACTCGCCTCACACCTATTCTGTGCCCTACCCAGCACACAAAAGCCCTCTGGGAACCACGGAGTCTGGGCCCACTCACTCCACAAGCACTGCCTGGCCCTACCCACCACACCTAAATTGTTTTTCATATGTGTTTCTAACGTTGATCTGGTAAGACTGCAGCATCAATAAGAAAAAGTCGCTTCAGAAAAGAACTTGCAAAACTACCTCGAAAAACCAAAAACAAACAAAAAAAAAGAAACTTTACTTTGAATAATTTTGTAGTATATATTAAGAATGACAACAAATCATTACAGATAGAATAGCAGATGAAAAATAAAGGTATTGGGCTGGAGAGATGGGTTAGTGCTTAAGTCTCATGCCTGCAAAACATAAGGACCCTGGTTAAACTCTCCAGGACCCACCTAAGCCAGATGCACATGGTGGCTCATGTGTCTGGCACATTTGCAGTGGCTAGAGGCCCTGGTATGCCTATCATCTCTCTCTCTCTCTCTCTCTCTCTCTCTTTCTTTCTGTCTCTAATAAATAAGTAAAAATAAATCTTTAAAAAAATAAAAATAGGGTTGGGGAAATGTCTTAGCTGTTAAGGCATTCGCCTGCAAAGCCTAAGGACCCCGGTTCAATTCCCCAGAACCCACATAAGTCAGATGTACAAGGGGTGCATGCACCTAAAGTTTGTTTACAGTGGCTAGAGGCTCTGGTGTGGCCATTCTTTCTATCTGCCTCTTCCTCTCTCTCTTCCTCTCTCTCAAATAAAAGAATAAATAAATAAAATATTTTAAAAGAATAAAAATAAAGGTGTTTATTTTGGCATTGTGACGGTTAACAGCAACCTCAAAAACTAACACAATAAGAAATTAGGAATGTGATCCATTTTTAAAATTCTTTTAAATTTTTATTTATTTATTTATTTGCAAGCAGAGAGAGAGATAGAAGAGAGGCAGATAGAGAGAGAATGGGCACACCAGGGTCTCTAGCCCCTTGTGCATCTGGCTTACGTGGGTCCTGGAGAATTGAACTGGGATACTTTGGATTCTCAGGCAAATGCCTTAACAGCTAAGCCATTTCTCCAGCCCCAGAATGTGACCCATTTTTATGGCTCATGTCCTGTATCTTTAAAGCAAACACAATGAAATATTCAAATCATAGTGTTGCTTTGAGGTGCACTTCATTTCTTCACACTAAGCACTGAAATGGGAGCAGCATAAAATCTTAAAGAACTGGAGCTACTATTAATATTGTTAATTATAAAAATTTCACTGATTCCATCACTAACTCAAAGTAAACTAATAGAACTGGTTTCCTTTCTAATGTGTCGTGATCAATATATGCATGGTGATTGATAAACAATGTTTTTAGTACAAGAGTTACAATCATTTCAGTATGTTATAAGCTCAATGTTCTTTTTTAATACTTATTTTTATTTTTACCCTTTAGAGTAAACCCAAGGCTATATAGTTTGAAAACTAATCGCTAATCGTTTTCTTAGATTGTTTAGTTATTTCCTAAATTGGGTACTATAAAACACAATAAACTTAGGTCAATGCATTCTTCTTAGAAAGTTAATTTTAATTTGAAGCTATTGCATACATGTTTAATCATACAATGCAATAGAACTCTCCCATGTTTAAAGAATTTTTCATTATTACTTTTAGGTATAGAAATTCATGTTAAATTTCTTGTCTGTTATAAAGCATTATTTCAATCACATGTTTTTCTTCAAAATTTATGGGGGGGCAGGGAAAGGGTGGGGGAGACAAAAATAACTGGACCCAAATGGAAATGGTACCATAAAATCCTGCATCCTGAAGGACATACTAAAAGGTCAAACCTGCATCAGGTGCTTGGACAGAACACTTGAATCACAGGGGCCAGGAGAGGGTATGATGAAGACTAACTTCAATATTCTCCTGTTTCTCTCTCTATCACTTACTCTCCTCTCTTTCTCTTTCATTACCTATACTTTTTCTTCCTTCTTTTCCCTTGGCACTGACCTGTAACTCCCAGTACCAGCATGTTGTTAACATCCACAATGAGCTGTTGATCAGTGAGACCTACAAGGTTTCCCAAAAGAAGACAGATTTCTGTCAGAGTACTTGATGACTCAACAAAGGTTATTGGTAAGACCCTACTGCTGAAGACACCATATGATGTTCAGACAGAACATGGAGAGACCTGGATGGAATCTGGAAGAGAGTCAGTCCCCAAACAGTTAGCTTGTCTAGAGCCAGAAAACTCTAAATAAGTGACTGGGGGAAAACTACCAACCTTTGTCTAAGCAACTCATGGTCTAAGCTACTCAGCAGCAAACAACCTGACGTGATGCTCACACAAGTGCACTAGTGGCACACAGCCATGGTGGGTTACCAACTGCTCTAGATTTAGCTAATGGATTCACTGAATGGAATAGAACCCATACCTGGAAATGGGAAACAAGTCAGAACCATATCCAAAAATGACCCCACTCTCCAATTTCAATCTTCCACCAATAGTGGGATAAAAGAGGGGCTACACCTATCAAATTATTTCTAAAATAATAAAGGTTATCCATGTATCTCACACTGACCTCACTCTTCATTGAAGAATCTGCTTCTCTTGTTCAGATGGATGCATATCCTGAGGAGAGAATCAGCCCATTGCATCTCAACAGGGCACCAAATGAAGCCATTGAGTTATAGGGGAAATGAGCAAGAGTGCTGTTTTATTGGTGAATCTGGTACCAGCACAAGGAGATAGACACAAAAAACTCTCAATCCCTACCAAATCAGATATCCAGAGACACAGAGACTTACAAAACCTCATCACTGAAATAGACCTAAAATGAACCCAACATGGCTCAGGAAAATTCCCGGAAGAGGGGGGAAAGATTGTTAGAGCCATGAGTTGGGTCATTATACACAGTCATTGCCTCTCCCACATAACTGATGGCTACCCACATAATATAAGACCCACATTACCCATGGGGGGAGGACAGGGAGAAGGCTATCAATGGTACCATCATGGCTGTATATATAGTATATACACAACTAATAAAAATATATATAAAACTTTACTACAGGAGACTATTGTAAAACGAGCCAAATTTGATAGAAAGGCTGACTAACATCATCAAATGCTAACCAGATAATGGGAGATTTCACAATTTGAAGATAGGTTATAACTGAAAACATGTGTGCTTTCAAAGCTTGGGTGAATGAATGTATGTCAACAGTTCAAAGCAGATGGTCCATTTCATGTTGAGTGGTCAGATGAGACTGCTGAAGCCAAATATCATGACATCAAATGCCCAACCAGAACTTCCACATATTTTCTCTTATGTGGTAAATAAAAATAAATGCATCCTTTTATAGGCCAATGTTTTTATGTGGAAATAGCTACTGTAAATGAAATATTGTCTCTCATTATTGTTCATTATGGTATGCTTTTCATGATTATCTTACATATTTTTTATGTAGCTGGCACTGAATATAAGCAACGGGAGGCAATCATAAATAGAACAACCAGATCTGACATACAATTTACAATTAGCAGATTTTTTTATATGCGCAGCAAAGTAGCACAACTTACTTGGTATGCAGTCATATTGGCAGAAAGGGAGCTTTAAGTAAAAAAAAAAAATGCTACTCTATACAAAAGAAATTTGAAAAGAAAGGTTAATCATATCAGAAGAATAAGCACATAGTTACTTAAGAATCATGAGTAATATCCTAATCACACAACACCTTGGTTACTCTTTGATTATTAAAATTTGTAGAATTACTACATAGCAAATTAGGAAGTATGTCCATAATGGACCCATTACATGATCATAGCACACTGAATATGTTTCATATAATTCCACACCAACAAATTACTGAGGAAGATATTCTCATTCCAACTTTACTTATGTGGTGAAAGTGGAATAATTTCTAATAATAACCAATTCAAAAAGTTAGTAAGTGTTATTTCTGTGGTGCTAATGGAGTTCTGTCTTGATATTTCTTCCTTGATCCAGATGCACTGGCTTCTTGTTATTATGGAGACCCTCCAGTGACACACCCCATGTCACTTTCATCACATTGTCTCTTGACTGCCGGCATGACCTGTAAGATATGTTCATACTGACAATACTTCAACAGTTTTTCTATGCTCACTTCTATTTATTTTTAAGGGTTGCTTAACTTTGGCCTTGTGAATTTTCTCCATCAGCCAAGAGCCAGTGAGCCAGTGTGCATAGCTCTCTGCATTCATTTTGGCATACTTAATACATTTTAGTGTTTCACTCCTTTTCTTTCCTATCAGAGGTTATCAGCAGAGATTATTTAAAATTTCTATGAAACCAGTAAGATGAGCTAAGAAGTCAAACTAGATACAGGTCTCATTCAGCAGAGGTGAATTAAGCGGCTTGGGGTCATGTACAGAGATAAGGAGGAAAAATAATTAAATAGGATACCTGAGACAAGCAGTCGAGGCAGAATGAATTCACCCTGACCCTCCTTCGGGGTGAGATTTAGCCATGAGGTATGATTGGATGAATGAACCCTCCGACTCACTTTCTCTCTGAACTGAACACAGATGAATGCAACGTTCAGGACAAATTCTAGGAAGAATACCTTAGACCCACGTCCTGGTGATATTTAACAAGGACTTTATGTTCACATATAATACCATCTAGACCTGAGACCTTTCTTCTCACTTTTTTTTTTTTGTTTTTTTTTTTCATTTTTCGTTTTTTTCAAGGTAGGGTCTCACTCTAGCCCAGGCTGACCTGGAATTCACTATGTAATCTCAGGATGGCCTCGAACTCATGGCGATCCTCCTACCTCTGCATCCTGAGTGCTGGGATTAAAGGCGTACGCCACCAGGCCCGGCTATATTCTTTTTGTTTTATACTCACCACATTTTATTCAAATATCAAAAGGGCCAAGGAAAGGAAAGGAAAGGAAAGTGAGGAGAGGGGAAATATACCACATGGTCTAGGACTTTTTTTTTTTTTTACTAATTATTATTATTATTACTAATAGCATATTTCATATGGACACATCAGTGCTGGAACCCCCTTTTCCCTCCTCCCTGTTTCCATTCCACTGAGGGCCCTCTTTAGTGGGGTTGTAGGGATTCCCTATGGGGTTGTGGGTTATGTGTGGTAGAAACAGCAAATTATTTTTTGGGGGGAGCAAAGAAATGTCTCTGGGCATGATGTCTCAATCTGTGGTTCTTACAATCTTTCCGCCCACTCTTCCCCATTTTCCTGAGCCCAGTAGGTGAGTTTTAAGTCTGCTTCAGTGATGAGCTCTTAGGAGCCTCTGGATCTCTGCTTTGGGAAGTGTTGATTATTCTTAGGGTCTGTCTTCTTCACCATGTCTCTGATTGTCAGGCTGAACGTGAAAGCAGCACTTTTTGCTCATCGCCCCAATTCCTCTGCAGTTTCAGCTGTGGCGTGGCTGGAGTGCGAGGAGTAGTTTATCTCCTTGGTTCTCACCACCTTCTGAAAAAGAAGAACGGATTTCCATGTGTGCACCCTCTGGAGCAGGGAATCGGGGAATTGAGGACACGGAGACCTTTCTATCAGGAAGGCTGAGCAAGGGGCCTGCTTCCACAACAAGCTAGCAGGGTCGGGCAACCCAAAGTTGGCAGCAGGTAAACAGAACAGGACCAGGGAACTGGGAGGAGAGGGGGACCTGGGAGATATGGCCTACTAACTCAGCAGTGTGCCTCTCTTCTCACATTCTTTTTTTTTAATTTTTTTAAGTTTTTTATTTATTTTTGGAGAGAGAGACAGAGAGAAATAGACAGAGAGGGAGACAGATTGAGATGGCCCGCCAGCAGTCTGTCAGCTGCTGTGAACGAAATCCAGATGTGTGTGCCCCCTTGTGGTCAAGTGCAGCATTGCGCCCTTGCATCACTGCATCTGGCTAAATGTGGGACCTGGAGATTGGAACCGCTGGACATTGGAACCAGCGTTCTTAGGCTTAGCAGGCAGGCGCCTTAGCCGCTAAGCCATCTCTCCAGCCCTCTTCTCACATTCTTGACAGTAGAATGCCAACTATATCTTATAAAGATGTATCCCGATTAGGATCTCATTCCTGTAGAGAGGACCCAGCATTCTAACCATGCTAGGGTGTATATATCCTTAAGAGGCATAAACCATTAAAAAATCTCTCAAAGAGTTTGAAGAATTTATTTCAAGTCCAAAGTTCCAGGGAGATTTTATCCAGAGTAAACACAGAGGTCAATAGCTTTTTTCAACTATGTACATTTTTAAAATCTAGATTATTTTCATTTCACTTAAAATTGATTTCAAATAAATCATGGTCCTAACATTTCTCAAGTATGTAAACTCTGAAATGTACATCAAACTTGGCAAAGTGTTTGATCTAGTCTTAAAATATGTAATGTAAAACTATGACCTCAAGACTTCCTATTTTCCCTTGAAATTACAGACCCCAATTAAAAATATCACAAGCACCTCTCACAGCCAGTGAGCAGTCAGCAGAATCAAAGATCTGTATTTGTGTACATCATGAAGGACGGAACAGGAGAAATACAACACTATTATGGACATAACAGAAAGCCAGGCCTTCATCTTTTCAAATGCTTGCTCTCAACACAGACTTCCTTTTCTTAATTTTCCCTAGGCAGGGAGTGTGAGCCCTTGTAGCAGGATCCCAAGGACCTAAGGTATACCACAAATGACATCTGCCACGGTGCATTAGGGTCCAGAGGATGGATTAGGTCTAACCCTCTTGACTGTGAAATTTCATCAAGCTGTGTTCAGAGTTTAGGCGTCAGTGTTGTACTCGTGGGATATAAGTGAGATTTCAAAGGTATATGCATAGTGAGTCTCATGATTGTACTATATATAATGTATCTTGATTTTCTACCAACCTATGACTACTACTTAACTGCCTAGACTTTTATAGAAAAAAAAATTTTGCCTTAGGAACAGATAATTTTATTTTTAAAGTTGGTACAGACGATGATCATTTTGGTTTAACAGCACATAATGTGAATTACCTGTGGCCTCACTTTAAGTCCCCATTGGACTCTGTTTTTTACCACTTAGAACTTTTTTTAAAAATTTATTTTATTTACTTATTTGAGAGAGAGAGAATGGGCACACCAGGGCCTCCAGGCACTGCAAATGAACTCCAGATACATGCACCCCCCTGGTGCATCTCGTTTATGTGGGTCCTGGGTATTCTAACCTGGGTCCTTTGGCTTGGCAGGCAAGCCCCTTAACTGCTAAGCCACCTCTCAAGCCCCATACCAAATAGAACTTTTAACCTATTTTTGTTTTTGCTGTTGTTGTTTGTTTTGTTTTGTTATTTTTACAGAAATATGACAGTCTGTTGTTCTGCCTGCAGCCAAGATTCTTACTTCTCCCACTCCAGAGCCCCCAACCTTGTTTGATGTGAACATCTCCACTGTGTTCGGGGACACAGCACTGCCTTATTTATGACCCTGCAAATCAACCCTGGCACCTGGACTTCACCCTCTGCAGCTTGCTAAATGCTGAGCATCCACCTCCATCTATACCTTGTCAGGTATTGATTCAGTGTGACGCCTCACCCTCAACCTTCACTATCTACCATGCGCTGCCCGGCCTATCCCTGATAAGTGCTGCATGGTGGACACCTCACCCTCCAACTGCTCCCTCAGATAGACACACTTCTTGCTTCTCAAGCCTTTCTTACAATAAGGGCTTATTTTTAAGTCATGGACTTACATGGGCGAGAAAGGTAACTCTCGCTTGATTGTGTTCGGGGCAATTTTAGCCTAGCTGCCAGCAGATCATCAGATCATGAATGGATCTATCCATCAAGTTGTCCTCAGTCACCATTTTCATTGATTCATTTGGGAGCAATTCATCAGCATTAAATGTTGCAAGGAGGCCTTTCATAAGCAGGATGTGTGCTTCTGGCACTCGTTGCCAAGAGTTTGAATAAGATGTGTTTTCTGGCACAGTAACAAAAATGTGATCATGTTGTAATCATTTGTTTATTGAATGTATTTGTGTCAAGTAGTGTTAGCTGGCCAGCCAGTGTGGATAGGCACAGAAGGTGTCCGCGGACATGGACAAAGGGATTCTTTGCAGGTAGAGTGGGCACAGATGCCACTGTGACTCTGGTGTGCATTAATTTTATGAGGCTTTTATCCAACTTCAGAGTATGAAAATTCCACAGCAGAAAATGTTCTTCCTTTTCATAAAATTTACCTACCAAGTTTTGTGATGCAAGAAGAGATCGTGTGTGTGTATCTGTGTGTGTGTGTGTGTGTGTGTGTGTGTGTGTGTGCGTGTCCCTCATCCAAGCTATAACAGTACACTTTTAAGGGTTGGAGAGATGGCTTAGCAGTTAAGGCATTTGCCTGCAAAGACAAAGGACCCAGGTTTGATTCCCCAGGACCCACATTAGCCAGATGCACAAGGGGTTGCACACATATGAAGTACATTTACAGTGGCTGGAGGCCCTGGAGTACCCATTCTCTCTCTCTCTCTCTCTCTTTCTCTGTTAAATAAATAAATATATAGTTTTTAAAGTCCACTTTTAAGCTATACCTTATCTTGTACTAACATACAAAGGGCCAAAGAGTTTTCTGTGCCACACCCAGGATTCAGTTCACCATAAATCTGGCTTTGCCATTCCAGGCTCTGTGTCTGAATGAAAGTGGAATTTTGCTAGTGGAACCCATAAGAAAGGAAGCTAAATCTGTTAGCTGGCTGTGGTAGTTTGAATATATGTCCCCCAATATATTCAATGTTTTATTACTTTATAGTTTGCATCTGCAATCACCTTGCTAGAGGCAAGGTCACTGGGGTCGGTCTTAAGGTGTGGTGATGGTTTGAGATTCCATTGTAAAGATATGCAAATGTGCCTAGCAGGAGTTCCTGAAGTGTGCTGTGTGACCTTTTGGCGGTAGTTTTGCTCTGTGTGCTGTGGTGGCTGGTTGGCTTTCTGTCTCTCTGTTTGGCCCTGTGAAGAGCAAGCTGCTTTTCCTGCCTTTATGGAACTTCCCCTGGATCTGTAAGTTTCAATAAATAATATCCCTTCCTCCATAACTGTGCCTCGTCTGGAAGTTCATCTCAGCGAACCTGAAGCTGTGTGGTACAGTAAAGTGGTACCGAGGAGTGTGGGGTGACACGATGAACTTTACCGTGTGGATATTCATCTTTTGGAACCTTTGTTTTGGAGGAATGGGCATGGACTTGGTGCTTGCAACTGAAGATGCCTTCTGGAGTGGTAAGCCAAGTTTTATGGACTATTCTGATGAGAGTTTGAGAATGCTAAGTGCAGACAGTATTGAACTTCGAGGCTTGGCTTATGAGCTTTCTAAGGGGAAGGAAAGACTGCAGATGACTTTGTTGGAACTGGGCTACTGGCATAAGGGATGGCTACGTTCGGCTATCCAGGCCCAGACTGTTTGATCAAAGTTAAATTTGTAATGGACTGATGTGCTTGGCTAAAGATATCGGACTGAGATTTTAAGATTTTAAGTTGGAAAAACTGAAGCAAGTTAAAAGCAGAGGCACTGAGGCTGGTTTTAGGTTACTGGAGCTGCTATTGTCAACGCATTAGCAATCTTAAGGAAGGTGGAAGGAAGGTGGCCTGACTTGATTTACATTAAAACAATGGAGAGGATGCCTGAGGAAAGACTGTTAGAAATGCAAACTCTTTGGAAAGAGTTGACTGGATAAGGAACCTGCTTTTCAAGGCTATGGCTTATTTTGTCCCTGCATTAAGAATATGGCTGTGTCCAGCACACCTGGTATTAGTTTTGGAAATATGAAAAAATGCATAGAATGGTCATGAGTTGCACATGGTTCCAGGAGCCGCTGCTGAGATGCGGCAAGAGGCAGGGCATGAAGACCCTCAGGAATAGGCTGAAAGAGCCTTTGGAAGATGGACCGTGGTTTGCATGGAGACCTGAAGATGTTTTGGATATACCAGGACTGTGCAAAAGGGCTACGATGGAGTGCAGTGTTGGCATGGGATGAAAGTTTTCCCTGGCGACTCTGCCTAGCTGGAGGGGCGGAATTGGAAAACTAGAGACTGTCAGTCTCTGGTTATATTGAACTTGAATTGCAGAAGTTTGATGACGGCTGATGATAGTTGAGTTTGCATTTTTCTAGTCTCTCTTTGCTATGCCTTTTACCAGTTAAAAATGTTTACTCTGTGCCTTTACATGTTGAAAGTATTTAACTTGTTTGATTTTACAGGACTCACTATCTTAAGTTGATCAAGACTGTGAGAACCTTTGAAATTGGACTGAGTACAATTTACAATGTGTGATAGTTATAAATCTATTGGGGGCCAGGAGCTAAATATATTGGGGGCCAGAGGCGGAATATGGTAGTTTGAATATATGTCCCCCAATATATTCAATGTTTTATTACTTTATAGTTTGCATCTGCAATCACCTTGCTACAGGCAAGGTCACTGGGGGCCCCGGTCTTAAGGTGTGGTGATGGTTTGAGATTCCATTGTAAAGATATGCAAATGTGCCTAGCAGGAGTTCCTGAAGTGTGCTGTGTGACCTTCTGGCTGTAGTTTTGCTCTGTGTGCTGTGGTGGCTGGTTGGCTTTCTCTCTCTCTGTTTGGCCCTGTGAAGAGCAAGCTGCTTTTCCTGCCTTTATGGAACTTCCCCTGGATCTGTAAGTTTCAATAAATAATATCCCTTCCTCCATAACTGTGCCTCGTCTGGAAGTTCATCTCAGCGAACCTGAAGCTGTCTGGTACACTGGCTCAGCCATTTACTCTCAGTTCTCCATAAATGAGCTTCAAGGAAAGATGGTTTGACATAACCAAGCATCAATAACCAAGATAACATTCTGATATCGAGAAAGGCATTTGTGTAATGGAGAGCTTCCCAGTATACATCATCAGCTATGGACCTACATTAGGGAGAGAAATGAGGAGACCACAGCCCCATATTCTGTGTGGACCATGTTCCCAGAAGGATAATTGGATAGATTTAGTCTCACGAGGGAGTAGAACATTCAATCTTCGTATTATATTTTCCCTAAATCAATAATCATTGATGAGCTCTGTTCTAACACTGAATGCCTTCCATTTGCCTAAATGGACACACATACCTGTCGGTGCTGAAAATTGCTCCAAGCAACTACACAAAGTATTCAGGGAAGAACCCACTATCCTTGGCTAGTTGTGAACCTGTTTACTGGCCATTTTATTTTAGACTTTGCTAACTGTTAAATAGCAGGTCTCCTCATCATAATGCTAAAATGCAGTAGGATAAGGAAATGTTATGACAAACAAATCCAAGTTCACAATGAACTCATAATTAATTTGGGGCAGTTAATTTAAACTGTCAACCCAATTGGATCTAGAATCATGTCGGAGACAAATCTCTGAACCTGTGTTTGAAGGAGCTTCTAAATCTAAAAAGGAAAACCCACCCTAAATGTGGGTAGAACTACCCCATGGGCTGGGATCGTAGACTGAGTTAAAAGAAGAAAATGAGAGATGGCTCAGAGGTTTAGGGCTTACCTACAAAGCCTAACGACCTGAGTTTGATTCCTTAGTAACACATAAAAGCCAGATGCACAAAGTGTCACGTGCATCTGGAGTCTGTTTGCTGCAGCTGGAGACTCTGGTGCATCCATTCTTTCTCTATCTCTCTTCTATCTCTCTCTGCTTACAAAACAAAATTTAATCAAAATATTACTCACACCACTACAACTGCTGCTCTCACAACTCATAACCCACAACTGGATGGAGAATACCAGCAATCCCAACGTAGGAGGGCCCTCCCTGGAATGGGGGCAAGGAAGAAGGAAATGGTACCAATTTATGATGTGTCCATATAGAATTTCTACTTAATAAAAAATAATTAACATAGGGGTTGGAAAGATGGCTTAGCACTTAAGTGCTTGCCTGTAAAGCATAAGGACCCCAGTTCGAGGCTTGATTCCCCAGTACCCACATAGGCCAGATGCACAAGGTGGCACATGCATATGGAGTTCATTTGCAGTGGCTGGAGGCCCTGGGGCTCCCATTCTCTGTCTTTCTCTCTGTCTATTGCTCTCAAATAAATAAAAATAAAATAAACAAAAAATAAATTAAAATAAAGATAAAGATAATAAGAAAAAAAAAAAGAAGAAAATGAACTGCATGCAAGCATCCATTCCCCATGCCTTCCTGACCAGGGATGGAGTGTGATCAGCTGCTTCTTGATCCTGCCATTATGCCCTACTTATCATGATGCATTATATCCTTAAACTGTGAGTCAGAATTAGCTCTTCCTTTCTTAAGTTGCTTTTGTCAGGGATTTTATCCCAGCAATGAGAAAAACAATACAAAAGTCTGGTACAGAGTAAGACCTTTGTTGTGATAAATTTGCCATCTGGTTCTTAAGTGATTGGAACTTGTTTGTGGGAAGAATGTGGAAAACGTTGAAACATTAGGTTAGAGTTCTGCAAAGTCCTAGAGTTCTGCAGAAGTCCTAGAGCTGAGTGATCCCAGCTGGAGGGAGTTTTGAATATCAGAATGCTGGTAGAAATGAAAAAAGTGGAAACCTGGCTCATGAGGTGCCAGAGGAGAGCAAGGACTTGAATTGGGAACCAAGCTAGAGAATTCATGTTATGTTCTGGTAAAGAATCACATTGAATTCTATGGGGGTCCTGAGAACGTGATAAGGCTGCACTCCAACCTATGGACAAACGTGCTCAGCTGGGCATATTTCAAGACAAGATGTCAGAGACTGCGTCAGGATTACTGCTCACTGCGTTCATCCAGCTCTGTAGTGGAAGACAGCAAAAAAAAATGGAACCAAAAAGGGACTTTTGGCCAGGAAAAGGAGGGGGCTTAGCATTGCCGACATGGCTTTTGCAAAGAAAAGAGCTGATTTAGTTATCAATATTAGCAGTGTTAAAAGGAACCTCCTTCAGTGGTCTTGGATAGCAAAGAAGGTTCTCTGAGGGCAGGACCATACCAGTCGAAGACTTCATCTTGTGAAAATTCAAGTTCATCTGAAAGGAAAGAGCCGAAACAGAATATCACAGAAGAGGTTTCCTGCGCTGAAACAATGATGTGGTCGTCAGCCTTGAAAGCATACAAAAAGTACTGAAGTAGGGTTCAAGGTGACCAGGTTCCGTCTCAAGCTGGCAATACAAATTTGCAAACTCACCCACATATTGCTGATTTTTTCAAGCATGAAAAATGCAAAAGCAAAGGGGTCAGGGAGGTTTGCTTCTTGGTTGCAGAGAGATGCTGAACCAACACAATTTGTGCCAGGGCTGTAGTCTCCACAAGGAATCCCTGATAGGCAAGTCTGCATGAAGCTTTGAATGTGACCATTTGTTTCCCTGGGGACCTCAGGTTGTTAGTGATGTCATTTTAACGGTTCATCCACAAAGGAAAGCTGTAGACGTAGAAGAGACACTGGCCAAGGCAGAGGCTATATGTGTTGCCCACATCAGAACTGGAGGGTGGGGTACTCATGCCCTTTGGAAACTTCGCCATTCCATCAAGAACCCCAGATGCCAGACATGGAATGTAATATTTTGTGTTGGTCCTTTCAAGTTCCAATTTTACTTTGGTTCAGTCTCTCTTTCCTTGCTATGTTCCCATGCCTTCGTTTTGGAAAGGAAATGGTTACTTTATGCCTTTGCATGTTGGAACTATAAAACATGTGATTTTTTGTTTGTTTGTTTGTTTGCTTTTGTTTTTACAGCTCAAAGTTAAGACATACCTTCGAGTCTAATAAGAAACCTTAGAGTTTTGACATTTGAACAGTATTGGGACTGTTAATGATTTGGGCAACTTAAGTTGTAACGCATAAATTTTTCATTATAAGATGGCCATGAGCCAATAGGGAAAAGGAGTAGAAGATCATGGCTTATAAAAAGTAGGTTTGAGGCTTGGTGGCTCATGTCTTTAATCCCAGCACTCAGGAGGCACAGGTAGGAGGATCGCCATGAGTTAGAGACCACCCTGAGACTACATAGTGAATTCCAGGTCAGCCTGCGGTAGAGTGAGACCCTATTTTGAATAAACAAACAAAGAAAATTATAGGTTTGGATGTCAAGCTGGGATGGGCATGCAATGACTAATCTCAATAGTCAACTTAATTGTGTCTCGGATCCCTTAGATGAAAACTGGTAAGGAAGTATAGAGAAGAGGTTAACCTAGGTGAGAAGACTCACTCTAAACATGGGCAGAACCATTGCATGGGCTGTTACAACAGACTGAATGAAGGAAAAAGAGAAGGCCAGGGTGACCGGTTGTTTCAAGCCCCTGCAGGTCTGCCTACCCACCATGATATACTGAAGTCTCAATCTGTGAGCCAAAATCATCACTTCATTCCTTCAGTGGTTTTTGTTAGTATTTGGTCAGAGCAACAAGAAAAAACATCTAATATGCTGTACTGGAGCTCAGGTTTTCATCTTCAAAATGGTGAAGGAAGCATTACTTTGTCAACCGGAGCTATATGTGAAGAAATGTACATGAATCAAGAGACAGTGCATAGAGTAGAGTGAATGAACACTTGACTTGTTAGCTCTATGAACGTCTATTGCCCATTTTGAGTGGAGAGAAAGAAAAAAATAATGCATATAAATCAACTCAAATGAATTTAAAACCTCTCTGATTATTTTTAGTGAACTTTTAAGATAGCATGCACAGTTTCTCTATGGCATTTTCAAACATGCATTGTTCATACCAACCTCTGCCAGTTCCCTCCCCTGATCCACTGTCCCCTTTGTGTTGGCACCCTTCTCCCCAACCAGTTAATAGTGGCTCATTTTTTTAACAACAATTAAACACACTAGATTTTCAATTTAGCTAATAACGTCAACCTTATCTTTCAAATTTTATATTTTATAGATTTTTTAATTGATGTTTCTGAATGACTTATAACTTAGAAATAGGGAGTATTGATTATCCTTCTTCTTGTTTTATAATTGAAGATTTTGCTGCAAATTATATGATTTTGAAAGATGAAAAATTAGTTATTTCATTCTTTTTATTTAATATTTGTGGAACTTAGTATAGTCATAGTATCTTAAAATAATTAAGTTCCTTTGACCTTATTTTATATTCATAACTGTATTATTTTATCTTATAACCAGTAAACTGCATAGAAATCATTTTCATAGTTCATGTTTTTGTAATATATTTTGATTAGAACATTACAAAATTAATAAAATATTCATAATAAATTGATCAAAATGGCAATTATCAATGAAATAAAAATAAGAAACAAAAAACTCAAAAATTGTGAGAATCAGGATGATAAACATCCAAACATATTATAAAATAAATGAAAAAATAATAATTTAAGACACTTGATGGTAGGAGTGAATTTATGAAATTGGCATCCAAAATTTTACATATCCAAAATAGCTGTAGTTAAGTATATAAAAATGTCTATTGGAATCTCTCTGCATATTCTCGCTAAAATGATATTTTAAGTGTCAAAACCTAATAAACTAACTGGAGGCATTTAAATTAAATTTTAGATGCACTGTCTGAAATAAATCCAGGACTAAAATGTGACATGTTTGTGATTTCAACAATATTGTATCAGATAATAATACTTCTGAGTATGAAGTAATGAAAGGAAAAATTAACAGAAACCTGGAGTTTTCAAATGAACATAAAGGAAGATGTTTAGGCTTTATTGTATTATCCATTGAAACCTAGTCATTAGCATGTAAGTTGACTTGCATAACTTGAGGGAGTTAGCTGATCCACTACTGGACACAGCTTGAAAGAAGTTTAAACAACTGGGTTATCTGCACATCAACCATGATTTTGCCTATTGTTGTGAATAGCAGCTGGATGTGGTCAGATGAATGAGTATAATTAAAAGCTTCATTATAAAGAAGAGAGTGTCAAATTGGTACTATTTCCAAGTTTAAGTTTAATATTGAAATTTGGAAATGTTGTGTTTTAATTATCTTAACCCTATGGAAAGCTGAAAATGCTACAGTTTCCTCATATCATACACATTGTATTGTCTAACACAAATCGTTATACAGAATAGTTTAGTCAAGTTTATCTCATTTGTTTTTATGCCAGGGAGACTGATTATATTCCATTATAACCCAGAGTATAAATACAAAACCCAAATAAGATAGATTTTTCACTTCTCAAATAGAAATGTGTGTTATTACTCATTTTCATTTATTTGTGAATACCAGGTTATGAAGACTCTCAATTATATATGACACATTTTGGCATCTGACGATTTTAGATAGATGCACTATAACACTAAACTAAGAGGACAAAATACTTAGTTCAAGGGCTCACCCCTTCCAAACACTAAGAGCAGAAAAAAAATGTGTTTTAGGTATGTTACTAAAGGAAACATGAATAATTATAATCAATAAAAATAAAGCTATACAGTTAACAAAATTAAAGTGCAAAAGTAAACGTCCTTGTGAAGCAATTGTTACTTCAAATGTTGGGAACCCCAAAGGGCTCATATCATGACAAAAGTGGTTCTCCCTTGCTTCATTCAGTTAAAATAACTTTATAAAATAACTTTATATAGTCAGACAAAAGCTGGCATTTCATTTTCAAAAACTTGAACATTGCCAACACTTGTTTAGGTGTAAGAAAATGATTGTCTATTTGCTTTTCAGAATAAGATGTATTTTTGGAACACAACCATACCCATCTATCTATTCATATCCCTCTAGTAACTGCTTTCGTGCTACAAGGAATTCAGCAGTTGTAACACCAAACTCTTGGTCTTCAAAGCCAAAAGCTAGTCATATCTAATAAAATCCACTAGATTATACTACTACCATTCTGATGGCTTACGAGAATTAATTATAACATTAGTCAAAAATAAGCAATTTTAAGCCGGGCATGGTGGCGTACGCCTTTAATCCCAGCACTCAGGAGGCAGAGGTAGGAGGATCACCGTGAGTTTGAGGCCGCCCTGAGAGTACAGAGTGAATTCTAGGTCAGCCTGGGCTAGAGTGAGACCCTACCTCAAAAAAAAAAAAAAAAAAAAAAAAAAAAAAAAGCAATTTTCCCTAAATTCCTTTCCATATATGTAAAGACCTCTTTCAATTCATAGGAGACTTCTATTGAGGAAAACAACATGGTATTTAACAGTAGTCTTGACTCCACAGTGTGTTTCCGGTCAGATCTACATAGCCCTGCTTCTGAGTGAACTCTAAGAGGTGATCTCATTTTCACAGTATCTTCCAAGACCCCGCCAGGCATGCTGTGCTATGGAGGTTATGTCAGTGTCTCTGAAACGGATGGTCATGGAGTCGCTCCATAGGCTGTTTCCACTGCCTGCAGCACCTACACAGCAAAGAAAGTAAAAGGGGTTGGGGAGAGGATGCTGCAGAGGAGATTTTACAGGAATATCTCTCCTTTTTCTTCCTTTGTTTTCTCAATTTAGGAAATTTTGCTGTGCAAAAAAAAAAAAAAAAATCAAATATTGAAAGAACTGCTTATTCTGATGTAGTCAACTGTGGCAGCATCTGGTAAGAGAATTTTGAAGCTATCATCTAAGGAGATCATTAAGTGAGGAGATGGGGAAAGGAGAGACTCTGAGGGAATAGTTGGATGCCTAGCCTCAGGGAGGGAAGAGAGGGCTGTGTCACTGCCGTGAGAACGGTATGGAGTAAGGTAAGAGGAGACTACCTGCAGGAGTATTTAATGTGAAACGTGGAGATGAAGCAGTGGATGCTGTGTGAACATGATAGAAAAGCCTGCATAAAAACTGGGCGTCTCAGCAGACACCCCTGTTTGAAGCCAGTCATGCCTAAGCACTGGATGGGCAAAGCAGAGAAACATATGCGTGGACAGGCAGGGACAGCAAGGGTCAAGCTCTCCTACCCATTTTAATCCCCACCATTATGTAAACTGAAAGCAAAATTGGAAGAAGTTGGTGGAGGCAGTGCAGGGTATGAACTAGAGAATTACAAACAGACTAACTGAGATCCTGTAACACTGGGTTTACCTAGAATCCACTCATGTGATTTCTGACATGAGAATGTACTCCAGTTTTTTTTTAATTTTATATTATTTTATTTATTTTTGGAGAGAGACACAGAGAGAGACAGACAGAGAGAGGGAGAGGGAGACAGATAGAGATGGGCATCCCAGCAGTCTCTCAGCTGCTGTGAATGAAATCCAGATGTGTGCGCCCCCTTGTGGGCAAGTGCGGCATTGCGCCCTTGCGTCACTTTGCATCTGGCTAAATGTGGGACCTGGAGATTGGAACCGGGTTCTTAGGCTTAGCAGACAGATGCCTTAACTGCTAAGCCATCTCTCCAGCCCTGTACTCCAGTTTTAGACCTAAAATGTTGTCCTGGATTTAAGAAATAAATGTCCTGGAGCTGTTTTGGTGGCCCAGTGATTAAAGTGTTTGCTGTTAAGCCTGAAAACTTGAGGTCAGATTCCCACAATTACATAAATTCAGATACAAGTGGCTCACGTGTGTGTACTCTCAATGGGTGTACAGAAGTGGGAGGAAAATCAAGGCAATCTTAAATATTACAGCCTAGGTCGTCCGACATTTGCAGCAGCCATTAAAGAGAGACCTTGTGGAACAGGGTGGGAGATGAGGACTCACATCACAGAGTTGTTCTCTGACTTCCACTTGTACACTGTGGCAACACATGCCCATAGATACACTACACAATGCACACACGGACACACACACATACAACCCACAAAGAAATAAATGTCTTGCCGGGTGTGGTGGCGCATGCCTTTAATCCCAGCACTCGGGAGGCAGAGGTAGGAGGATTGCTGAGAGTTCGAGGCCACCCTGAGACTACATAGTTAATTCCAGGTCAGCCTGGACCAGAGTGAGACCCTACCTTGCAAACCCCCCCCCCAAAAAAAAAAAGAAATAAATGTCTTTCTTGTCAAAAGAAATAAATTACATTAGTGGGGCATCTTTTTTATGTCCTATTATTTTTTCCATAACCCATTTTAATATCTGATTCAACAGAAGCCATATTTGTGTGTTGATCCATAAACTATTCTCACAGCAATGTATGGCAGAAACCTTTGTTTTCTCTGAGTTTATAAGTATAAAGAAAAATAACATGAACTGAGATTAATACTTTTGCTATTGCATTAGTAATATACACAATTAATAATAATGACAGAAAAAATAACACACAAAAATAAAGCAAACTAGACATGAATTTGATTCGTTCATAATGCCATTTAGAAATCACAAAATATTTATAGAAATTGCTTTAATTTCAGCACAGGCACTTTTTTCTAAAATGGTAACATCATTCATGTAAATTTGATTGACAATGTGACAATGCATTGCAAAGGTAGATAAACCATCTTGACAAACACAGACTCATATACCTCACTAACTTCCCTTAGGAAACTAAAATAATTTGTATAAATTAAAACTGTATAATGGTGCCCTAATTTTATTTTAATGGTCTTCATAATATACCTAGATTTCCTTTAAACATTAATTTTGAAATTATTTAGTGCATATTTTCCAACTCTTATTGCTTTTTTTCAATTTCTTTAAAATGACTGTAAAATAATCTATTTTAAAAATTACAAAAATATCATCTAGAATTACCTCTTATTACACATACTTCAAAAATATGATTTTTATATAGTTTAAGCATATAAGGACACAAACTACGTTAGTTTATTTTAAAGTCATTTAATACGTGATCAAAGTGATTTTCTTTAACACAAACTGCTAACTATTCTGGATATAAATTTGATAGTGTATAAAATAGATCATCCTTAAGAGTGGACATTGGGGGATGGATGGCTTGCCAATTAAGGCACTTGCCTCCAAAGCCAAAGGACCATCGTTTAATTACCGAGGACGCAAGTAAGCCAGATGCACAATGTGGTATATGTGTCTGGAGTTTGTTTGCAGCAGCTAGAGGTCCTGGCACATCCATTCTTTCATTGTCTCACTCCCTCAGTCTCTCAAATAAGTAATAAAAAATAAAATATTAAAAAAGAGTGGATGTTGGAAGCAGTAATGATGGAAAAATGGCATGAGCTTGGCATGAAATAAATTTAGAGGGCACCCAATAACTTTCTAATTTTTAAAAATTATTTTATTTATTTTTGGAGAGAGACACACAGAGAGACAGACAGAGAGGGAGAGGGAGACAGATAGAGATGGGCACGCCAGCAGTCTCTCAGCTGCTGTGAACGAAAGCCAGATGTGTGCGCCCCCTTGTGGTGAAGTGCGGCATTGCGCCCTTGCGTCACTGCATCTGGCTCCTGCTCATGTGGGGAAAAGCCAACAGCAGGAGGTGGTGGGAAGGAGTGAATTTGGAAAGGGGAATAGAGAGAAGCTGCCCCCACACCCCCAGCTGTTGACTTGGGTGAGCCTCCAGCAGTGGTTCCATCTGCTCGTCAGCTTCCTCCTGCACACAGCAGTCATCTCCCTGCAGTTCCACAGGCAATTTGTCCTTGGACTAGGGGTTATTATTTCCTCCTCCATCTGCTTCAGTGAAGAGGACACAGAGCTTTCTGCTGATGGTGAACTCTGTTTTGTTCATCATCTGCTGCTTGGAATTTCCACATGTCCATTATTAGCATAACCATTCTCTAGAGTAATTCTGGGTTTCAATCAGACTGGCTTCACTCCCTTGTTGCACTCTGACTGCCTACCACCCATAAATATCTCTTTAGGTCTTTCCTTTTAATGGTATTATTTCAGTGTCGTTTGAAATATAATGTTGCAAAAGAGCCAATGTTTCACAGCCATCATAAGTTGTGTGTGTTTATTTTTATTATATATACACTTTAAACTTTCACTAGCAACTTCCATGATCATGGTCCCCTCACCCTTCCTTTTTCCTCATCCCAAATCCCCTCCCATGAATCTATTCTTCTTCCTAACAAGTCTGTCTTATTTTGATATCATTATTTTTTCTCTTCTATTATGCAGGTCTTGTGTACCTAGCCTCAGCCACTCTGAAGTGATGAATACTATGGGCATATTGTGTCTGGAAGAGTATATTATAAGTATATAAGTATTATAAGTATATTATAAGTATTCTTTCCCTTTCTTTGCTTATATTCTTCCTGCCGCTTCTTCTGCAAGTGATAGAGATGTCTCATTTAATGTTGAACACTGACCACCCCCCTTTTTTTTCTGAGGTAGGGACTCCTCTGGCCCACGCTGACCTGGAATTAACTGTGTGGTCTCATGATGGCCTCGAACTCATGGCAGTCCTCTTACCTCTGCCTCCCAAGTGCTGGGTTTAAAGGCATGTGCTGCCATGCCTGGCCTGACACTGCTTTTTAACACTTCTTCCCTTCTTCTTGGTGAGTTTTCAGTTCCCAGTGGACACTGTTAGCTGAAAAGAGAAGCTTCTCTATCCAAAACTAAGAGTAGCATTAATATATGGGCATTACCATTAGTATTTAGATGGCAGTTTGTTGGGTATAATGGGTCCATTTAGCCAGAAAACAGTAGTAGTTTCCCCTCTAGAGCTGATGACCTCCCCAGCCATAGGATTTTGTTTAGGTTTTTCCTATCAGGCAAGAATTTCCTCCCATGGAGCAGGCCTCCAGTTCAATCAGAAAGCAGTTGGTTTCTCCCATGGCAGACATTCTACCATTGCACCAGTTCCTACTTTTGGCCTGGCTTTATAGCCAGAAAGCTTGCGGGGTCCATTACTGGTCAATACCATTGATGACTTTTCTCCACCAACAGCTAGCTTTTCTTTTCAGGACTCTGACAGGTAGACAATAGGCAGGAGGCTTCTAGTTCAGCTCCAGCTTGTTTTCTCAGTGACCTGCAGCCCCCAAGCATGTGGAGGGAGTCTTCAGCTATAGAGTCTTATCAACTAACTCTAGTGGGCAACCAAAAGCTTTGACAATAGTCTGTAATGTTCTGGGAACATTAAAGGCCTCTCTGGCCAACAATTCAATGGAAAGTATCTCACCTCTGGTACTGAATTTGTTCTAGCAATCTATGTTTTCAGGGCAAAACATCCATCACTCCTATGTTGTTCTGTCATTTATTTATATACTATCTTGAACTTAACTCTACTATAAATTCCTTTGCCATACCTAATCTACTTTAAAGATACTCATTTATGTACTATTCAATGTAAGACTGACTCCATATTAACTATGAATTAACTATGAACATGCTTATACTTTAATTAATCTACAAAGGCTGTGGGTGTCCTGGGATACCTCAAGTCCCTTCCACTCTACCTCCTCTTAAAAGTCACAATTTTTTTTTTTCTGAAAACTTTAAACTAGGCATCCACATTTCCTGAGGTTTTTATTTGAATACATGGGATTAAAAATAGTAAGTACATGCACATATATGAAACAGAAACACAATTTTTCTGAGGAGAAAAACAACTTTTCTGATACAATAGCAGGAATGACTACAATGACAAAATTCTTATAATCTTCTCATTCTGGATAAGCCTCACCTCTCCAAGAAAGATGTCAAAATAAATGGAAAGCCATTTTATTATCTACTTTCCTTGAAAATAAATATTCTTGAAGAAAATACACATTCTCAAAGCAAACAACTGAATGAGAAGAAACTAGGATCCAGCCCGAATCTCCTGGACATGGACGAGGTGACAGCTAATTCATCAAGACTCCCTCGCCTGAGTTCAGGCTGTGTACATAAGTGGAGAGACCCTGTGGCTACAGCACCCTATCCACTCAGGCACCTCTAGCACACGCCACTTGCCAAACTTTGTAGAGGGCTTCCAAGTGCTTCTACAGTCTCACCTGTTTGTATTAAGGACCACGCTGCATTGTGCAGAGAGCACTGAAACAATGACTCTTCAAAGTTGGTATATAAGTCTTCCAAAGTTGGTATAAAAGTCTTCTGTTTCCTTAACCCTGAGGTGAGATGGTTCCCTTTGTCTCCACATGGAGGGAATTTCTAGCTTGACGGTTGTCAACCGTCTTTAATTAGAGATAAATTTCCAGTTCCACGATGGTCAGCCATCACCAGTTGTGACCATGTGCTGATAAATCCCTGATCACACTGGGGTCCTACATGTGGAAGACAGGATATAGAAGGGCCTGTAAGAATTCTCGCACAGAATGCCCAAGCTGCTGCATAATATCTATAATGATAGTAATGGACATATTCAATTTATTCTTTAGCAGCCTAAACATTAGTCAAAATCAATATTTTAGAAATGTATTTAAAGTTATAAAAGACACAGGGATGATAGTACTAAATGCATTTGCTTTCTTCCCCTAGCCTGTGAAAGAGACACGGAACGTGACAGGTGGTGATGAGGAATACAGCGTGAGTGGCAAACGCTGCTCAAGGTGGCACCTTCGTGAGGACAGCGCCATTAGTTCCTGTGGACATTTGATGTTTACCTGAGCATCTGTCAAGTGGATTGTTTTAATCAACACAAGAAACATGATGATAGAAGAAGTTCATGTGAACTTTTGAAAATTTATTTGTCATTTATTTGAGAGAGAGAGAGACAGAGACAGAAAGACAGAGAGAAAGAGAATATGGGAGTTCAGTTTGTTTACAAACTCCAGATGTATGTACCACTCTGTGTACCTCGTTTTAAATAGGAACTGGGGAATCAAACCCAGACCTTCAGGCCTTCGGGCCTTGCAAGCAAGTGCCTTTAACTGCTTAGCTATCTCTCCAGCCCTTATGTGAACTTTGAATTTAAAGAAACATGCACTTATATATTTTTTTCTCTGGATTGCAAACATTCATTTTCTCAGTCACAGTGTAGGTTAAATAAACAAAATATAACTAGAAGAGACACAATAAATGTGATAACTTTTTTCAGGCTGTTTTGGAACCACCCCTTCACACGAAGAGCACTGAACCAATGTTTTGGACATTACAGTAAACAAGAATGGTTTAACAATTAACCATTCCTTCCCATACAAAGAAGGAATCTATATAAAATATATTCTTGGAAAAATAAAAATATGATGCATTCAAATGATTTCCTGCAGCTTAGACAATAAGGATAAACTTAGGATAAAGAGTCCACAAACACTATTATGCACAGAATGGAAAGGTAACATTGTTAAATCAACTTGTCAAAGGATTGAAGATTATACTATCAATGACACAAAAATTGCCTACAAGGATAAAAAAATGATGTGAAATTTAAAGAGAAGAATTTGAATAAAATTAACTTCTGAATGTGACCATAGAAAACTATATTTTATAATGTATTAATTAGTATAATATTTAAAATGTGTCAATAACTAAATTTGAGTTACGTATACCAAGTAGACCTGCAAATATTTTTTGTTTGTTTTTTGTCTTTTGTTTTTTGAGGTAGAGTCTCACTCTAGCTCAAGCTGACCTGGAATTCACTATGTAGTCTCAGGGTGGCCTTGAACTCATAGCAATCCTCCTACCTCTGCCTACTGAGTGCTTGGATTAAAGGCATGCTCCACCATGGCTAGCATTGACCTGCATGTATTTAATAAAACACATGTATAGTTAAGCTAGCCACAGTGAACTCTTGGTTGGCTCAAAAGCAATTCAGCACCATTTACCAAGGCACCAGTCAAAGTCAGGGGCCACTGTGTCACATGCGGAACCCCTGCTCTTGGGCAACTCCTGATTCCTGCTCCTCCTCACATGATAATTTCCTCCGCTTTTTTTTTCTTTTATTTATTTACTTTTGGAGAGAGACACAGAGAAAGACGGAAAGAGAGGAAGACAGATAGTGGTCAAGTGCGGCATTGAGCCCTTGCATCACCTTGCATCTGGTTAAACGTGGGACGTGAAGATTGGAACCGGCGTTCTTAGGCTTAGGAGGCAGCGCCTTAACCTCTAAGCCATCTCTCCAGCCCCCTTCCCTTTACTTTTGAGTGAATCATTGTTGCTCTTGTTTTTTTGTTTTGTTTTTGTTTCTGTTTTCTTTTAGGCTAATCAGTCCTCTACCTGGAAGATTACTACTTCTGTGTATTTATCTCCTAAGTAGTTACAAATATAACACCTGCAACTTTATAAATATTGTTCAATATTTATTCTGTTCACAATGCAAAAGCCTTTGTATATATAAAACATTTATTTCTGAATATTGTTCAATTTTCCCCAGAAATTTCCTCAGATGTATGCAAATGTCAGTTCTAGACAACAGAAGACATCTGTTTAAACAGTGTCTCCAGTTTTGGATTTTACTTTTATTCTGCTTGTTCATGTTTTAAATAATTCTATGATCCTATGCTGGATATGAATCACAGCTAAGATACTTGTCTATCATGTGGAAAAGCCCTTGACTTCACACTGTTCAAATATATTCAAATATAGCTTTTTGAAGTAAGGTAATTTTATTATCTTGAGAGTCACAGATTAGGACAGTACAGATTGCTATTTTTACTGTTTGTCTAAATACAATTAATGCTTTCTAAAGTGGAAAACTGAAAGATCTGTAAGTGAAAAAAAAAAAAAAGGAGGAAGGTAACAAGACTAGGAAGATAAGTGAGTGTGAGAATAAGTCTGGCAGCTTTGTTATGTAGTTCAGGGTGAATGGGCCCAGGACAATAGAAAGCACAAAAGTCCTTAAGTCCTTAAATCTTGCAATCTCCACTTGACTAGAGAGCCCACAAGGATCTCTCCTGTCTTTATCTCTTCACTAAAGGAGTTCCCTAGATCTGTTTTTCTAGAAACAACCTGAGCCCCTGCTGGGAGGGAGTTCCCCTTTCCTAGAATTTAAAGCTGATTTTGGCATTATGGCTGGATAAGCTCAGCCCCAAAGCTTGTCTTCATGGCTGGCCTCTGTGAGCCAAGCCCCTACACAGACCAATCAGTCCTCACTCTGATTTACCTGAGCCTGTAGGTAAGGCCCACCACAATATGGTTGTAAGCAGATGCTTACCAAATGGGCAGGGCCCTCTTTTTCCTGGCTTTTCATCTCTCTTGAATCTCTAGGTACTGGTAAGCCTCCCTTACTCCCACAGGGGTTCTCTAGCCCCTCCTGCCCTCCACATGGAGGGAACTCTCTGTACTTTTCTTCTCTTAATCTAATAAAGTCTCTCTAATCCCTACACTCTGTCTATGGAATTTAATTAACAAGACAAGAATCTGGTATTGGTGCATTGTGTATTGACATATTATAAAGAACCCCAAAATTCCATCTCAAGAGGAAGATGAGAAAGGGGGTGAGGAGTATATGGATAAGAATGGGGTGACGGAAGAGATCAAGCCATTATTTCTTACTTCATCAGAAATAAATAGGGAATACTCACTAATGTTTACAAAGATGTATTCATTGTACGATTCAATTGTTCAGTAGCCAAAGGTAACACATTTGCGTTCTACTTGCTGACATAAACCATAAATGACAGACACAAAGTTAAACAAAATAATGTAGCATCTACCAAGAAAAGCTGGGTGTTTAATAGACAGACTGAATCATTCTTATAACAAAAAGTGTAGCATTATGCTGTTACAAAGAGAATGGAGCAGGGAACGAATGGCATAGTGAATACAAAAGAGAAAGTATATGAATACCAGGAGCATAGAAATCATCAGTGAAGAAAAGGGGCAGAAATGACAAGGCCACCAGGGTAAGTTGCAAATCCAGGCAGAAGAGCAGCTATGCCAGGGCTGGGATGAGACTCAGTGATTAAGTTGCTTGATTACAAAGTCTGCTGGCCTGGGTTCAATTCCTCAGCCAGCTACATAAAACCAGATAGGCATTTACTTCAATGGCAAGAGGTCCTTCCTTTCCTTTCTTCCTCCTTCCCCCCACCTCTCTTTCTCTCTGTCTGTCTCTCTCTCTCTCCTCCCCACACACACATAAATGCAAATAACTAAGTAAATTTTTTAAAAGAGAAAGAACAGCTGGGTCATAAACAAAACCATGCACAAGCAGAGATGTGCCTTAGCATCACAGTGGCACAGGATAGAGGGAGAAGACTTACAAGGAAGTAATAATAGAGTGAAGTTTGGGTCCTCTTTCTGGGTGTATTAAAGTTAACACATTACGTAATCATTCACTCTCACGTGCATAATATGAGGCTCAAAAGCTAAAGTAGGGGCTGGAAGGATGGTTTAGTAGTTAAGGTGCTTGCCTGCAAAGCCAAAGGACCCTGGTTCAATTCCCCAGGACCCACTTTAGCCAGATGCACAAAGTGGCACATATGTCTGGAGCTCATTTACAGTGCCTGAAGACCATGGTACACCCATCCATTCTCTCTCTCTCTCTTTCTTTCTCTCTCTTTCTCTCTCTCCCTGCCTCTGTCTCTATTTCCCTCAAGTAAATTTTTAAAAAAAGTAATAAGTTAAAGAGAACATAAAAATGTCCACAGCAATTCACAGTACATAGCACTTGGTCTATAATAATTTTACCATAATCATGAATCATCATTTATATACAGTCCTCACTTTGTAATTAAGCACATAACATGCAAGTATCAAATGCTGACCATGCCTCCTATAATTTCTTTGCAGGTAAAGTCTTAATATTCAAAAATAATCTTTAATTATAGAAATACCAGAAGCAGTAACTATTTTTCTAAGCGCAAAGACAGAGATAATATAAATACAAATTTTAGAATCATAACTTAAACAAATATCATTTAAAATTGGTATTACAGAAACCAAAAACAAATATAGAGATATATACTTATTTTAAAGGATTGTGATTTATTATTGGCTCCCTTAAACTTACACCATGAAAATATCTAGGAAAATACTATCTTATGTGTATTTATTTAGACTTTAAAACTCTAACTTTGCTTATTTTTAATTTGATTATAAGTTGAATATAATATCATGCTTTGACTTAATGACATCTCTCACCAGAGCTATATTCACAACCTTTAAAATAAACCTTCAAACAGCACAATTTATTATTGAGCTAAAATCTTACTTGAAGGAGTAAAAACCCAGGAAATAATACCAAGAATTGAAAAGTAGGATTGCATGAAATTTAAGAGCAGATGCTCTTTGCCCAGCAAAGAAAACAATTAGTTGAGTGAAAATACAGCCAAAGAATGGTTAAAAATCTTTGCTAGCTATACATATGACAAAAGATTAATATCTAGAATATATAAAGAACTTAGACAACTGAAAGAACATATACAAAAGCAATCAATAAGTGCACTAATGAAACAGACGCTCTACAAAGAACACCCATAGATGGGTCCAGCCCACCCAGGATTATCCTCCTTTTCACTATTATAAAGCCAATTGATTAGGGCTTTTAATTCCATCTGTAAAATCCTTTTGCTTTGTCAAACCTAACGCCAGGAGAGGTAGCCAGTTATATACCTGCTCAGGGTAAAAGAGGTTGAGATCACATAAGACATGTGGTCATGGGGGTGACACTCTGGGGGACATCTTTGAGGTCTAGCTGTATGGAAACCACTGAACGACTTCAGGTCAGTAAGATGTCTGTGAGTAATTGTATCTAAAATGCAATAACAGACACTGTCAGTCTTGAACATACAGCTTCCAAAAGTTGACCAACTTGTTTGATAGTTAAACAGCATAAGCTGGATACAAACGCTCAGTGCATGCATTAAACATAAGAAAATCGTGGGTCACCACCTAGCATTAAAATTGGCAATATATATTGCAAGCCACTAACCAAATAGTATAGAATTGATCCTCTTAATCTACTATATGTTCTAATATCTGTTAAGTTGATCCTCACTTCATTTTTTCTATATTCTTTGGCCTTGCTGTTTCATAATAATTTAAGAATTTTTATACCAAATGTAAGGGAAAAACATAAAAGATGTATCCTACTTGGAATTATGTCAGTTTATGCAGCAAATTTGGGATGAATGACACTTTCATGTTATAGTTTTATAATTAAAAATATCATATAGGTGGCAGTGCACACCTTTAATTCCAGCACACAGGTGTCAGAGGTAGGAGGATAGCCATGAGTTTCCCTGTGACTACATAAGTCACCCTGTGACTACATAATGAATTACAGGTCAGTCTGGGCTAGACTAAGGCCTTACTTTGAAAAAACAAAAGAGAATATACAGTGTGCATTTTTGTAATTTCCTACTTAGGAATTAAGAGACCACATTTGTTTTTCCTTTTAAATTAACTTTACTGGTCAGAAATAAGCTGAGCAATTCAGTGTGTCATTGAAGTTGTGGTGATTCTTGGCCTTAGATTTCAAAAATATTTGAAAAAATATATTAAAAAAGTTGTAGCCTCCTGCTCTGCATTAGGAGAGAGTGGCTATAATAAAATAAATAAATAAGTAAAGTATTTGCTTATTTATTTGAGAGAGAAAAGGAGATAAAAAAATTGTATCCCATATCATATTCCTTTTTGTACTGTGTATACATCATAAGCCTTTATTATTGGGCTGGAAAGATGGAAATTAAAGTTAAGATTACATTTAAAAATTACATTTGTTTTCAAGGCCTGCCAGCCAAGGTTCAGTTCCCCAGTGTCAACGTAAAGCCAGTCACACAAAGCGGCACATGTGTCTGGTGTAGAGCAGTGAGGACCACTGAGGTCTTCTTTCTTCTCTGCTTCTGTCTTTAAACAAACAAACATAAATAAATAAATCTTTATTGTTATCACTCTCACAAAGACATGTGTGTGCATCCCATCTCCACCCTTCTCTAAAGTGCCATTGATATCATGAATTGGAAGGATAAATCTACAGAAGGAAATACAAGCATCCCTTCCGTGCTCATCGAGTAAGGAGACTGAATGCAAAGCACGAGAGCTGCAGTGTCTTATTTTCACATTCATCAGAAGCCTTGCTAGCTATCAAATAAAGGATGACATTTTTTAAAATATTTATTTATTTGCAAGCAGACAGAGAGAGAGAGAGAGAGAGAGAGAGAGACAGAGACAGAGACAGAGCCAGAAAGAATGGGCATGCCAGGTCCTCTAGCCCCTGCAAACAAACTCCAGATGCATGAGCCACTTTGTGCATCTGGTTTTTGTGGGTCCTGGGGAATCACACTCTAGTCATTAGGCTTTGCAGGCAAGCGCCCTCATCACTGAGCCATCTCTCAAGCTCGGAGGATGAGATTATTATCAGTGTTTCTTAATGTGATGCAAGACAGCCATCATGATGAATCAGATGAGGGCACTAGGGATGCACATCTTCAATAGAGGTAGAAATGCACCCTGGAACAGAGAGGGTGAAGGAAGCCTGGAGACGTTCTGAGTGGCATTGCATCAGTGGTGATCATGACATGGAACAACAATCCCTACAGGTTTACATCCATGGTTTGAATCCATATGAAAATGCTGTATTTGTGATAATTATAGTGATGCATGGCTGAAATCCTTTCTGGAGGGCACAGGATACAAGTCAATAAATTGGAACAAATGTATGTACTAGGCTAGAAAAATCGTCCCTATCACTTAGTTCAAATGGAATCCAGTGTAACATTATTTTGTCCAGTATAATATTTAACTAGACACTTTTTACCTATACAAAAAAAGTTACAAATATTTGTCCTTAAAAGAAAATGACAGCACTAATTCTTCCCAAATGGCGTACTCTGGCAAGACTGTATCTTTTCTGGAACATATGGGTGTTTGTATTAGGACAGTCATAGACCAAATATCCAAGCCAATCTAAAAATAGAGAGGCGTCTGTGGACAGATCAGACATGGGGAAATAAGGTACCTTAACTCTGGTTGAGCTTTCTAAAAATGACTCACAAATGAAATTTAAAGTCTTCTAAACTCTTTTGTGAAGTGTGCCTGCATCAAATATGATTATTTGGAAGGTAGCTATCCTGAGAATTGAGAATGGCTGATTTAGTTAAATAGACATGTGCTCAGAACTGTGGATACTCAGGCTTTGCCATGAATGTAAGTCTTACCTAAATAAGAGAAATTACTCAAGTTATGGATATGGCTTCAAAATAATATACCATTAACTAAGGAACTGAAAAATAGAATGTTGAATGAGGCAAAAAAGACTGGAGAATGATCTGAACAATATCCATACTTAAGGCAGTGTAGAAGGAACAAACATTGTTAAAGAAGAACAGAAGGGAAGATCTAAGATCTTATGAATTTCATTGAAAGATAAAGGAAATAGGTGTTCATTTATTAACTGCTGTATACTAAGTACTTGACATTATTTTAAAATAGCATTTATTTCATGATAATACAAAGAAACTACTTTTCAGAAAATTAGAATATAAGCCTCTTACTACAAAGTATGCTGAGTGACTTATGTCAAACTCAGGTTCAAAGAGAACTCAATGCCATGTTCATTCTAGTTTAAATCTTTTCACAAACATAATGGCTTGAGAGCCTGACATTGTGTCTTAAGGATTTAACCCCAACGCTCAGGAGGCTGAGGTAGGACCATCACTGTGAGTTTGAGGCCAGCCTGGACTACAGAGTGTGTTCCAGGTCAGTTTGGGGAAAACAGACACACACACAAGAGAAGTTTTTCAATTAATTTATTTATCAAGTTCTCTAAGAATGTCATTCTCCAAAATGTGATATTGCTCCTGTAACTATGGTAATTGATAAGGAAATGATACATTAACATAAAAAAATTACCTACATTGGAAGTTGGACAGAAATAGGATAGGCATGTGGCCCCTTGTGTGGAATCATGTTTCCTCATGAGCAACCTCAACCAAATGCCTTAGGTAAATATGCCAAGATATGGTTCTGAGATGGAAAATAAGGTGTTCACATTGAACAAATATTCATATGGAATCATGTCTACAGACAGAATGGCGACCCTCTCAATAAATCTGCTACTGATGGTTTGCACGGGAAAAATGCTTAACAATTATGCAATTATTAAAGCAGGAAAAGATATTCCACCCCCAAATTCAAATGCAACTTGTTTCAGAGCAATATTGACATATGTCCTCCAAAAATTGTCATTGTCAATTTAAAATATTTACTAAAATGGAGGAACTTGAGAAGTTTTGGTCTCTGTCTGTGGGTTTCTGTATCCTCCAGGAAAAGACTGCTTCACCTAGACTTGATGTTTGCTGGAACATCTGAATCATTAGTAAAGATAGGCTCTAGGTAATTGCTGTTTTTCCTATGAGTCTTCTTTGACAATCTAATCTTCTGGGATATTATAAAGAGCAAAAGGGTTAGTGGAAGGGAAAGAATATGTTGGCAAGTGGGAAGATGGGCAAAAGAAATATCACAGCAATTCAACCTTCTATTTTCAGCTATGTTTATACAGGTGGAACCTATGAGAAAGATTCAATAAGCATGTTTTAAGGCAATTCATTAGGCTCCATTCCTTCCTCTGCTCTATAATACCAGAAATGTCACCCTCACAATATTAACCTCTGTAAGTGGTAGCCTCTTAGATAAGAATAATCAGCTTGATGAGCAATTAGTTACTATATAAAAATGAAATATTGGATGCGCATATAGGAAGTCTCCCATGGGGAAAACGTATTGTTCTCAATATGTAATGCTAAACTATAAAATAATTTTTAAGAATCTGCGGTGTCAGTCAGTGCTATTATACTTGCCTTGAATGTGTAAAGGTATGAGTTTGATCTCTAGCACCAACAAACACTGATTTATACATTAAAGCATATTTTAGTATGATTCAGAATCACCTACTATGTAGCATGATGCCTGTATAGGATAACTCTTATGAATTCCAGGACAAGTGTATCATGATAATTAAATGACATTCTGACAGTACAGCACAGATGTGAACTCCAGTCTCTGTAGTATATATGTTAAACCTATACATTGTTCAAGTTCAGACACAACCTCGATCTTTGACTTGAATGAGTTATAGGAAAAGTTACTCAAGTTTTGTATTGATACTCAGCTTCCTCATTGATTAGGATTGTCAGTAATTTTAAATTTAAATATCCCTATACAGCTGTTCCCTCTCTCCGTACTCCTCTACCAGGGTGGTGCATAAATGTTATCTGAGAAGAACCTCAGTGGGAAAACACTTCAGCATTCTAGACAGATGCTGTTATTTGCAGCTAACACTTAAAATGCATGGTTCTGTATTAAACTTTAATACAGTGGTAATGTCTAACCTGATTTACAAAGGGATGCTTTACTGAATTCTTCTCTTTGAGTATTGCAGAGAGTTGATCCAACATGTAACAGATAGCTAACATTTTATATGTGACTGCATTAAATAACCACTTTACATTTTGTGGAAAACCCAACCAGAAATTTTGCCTGATAACATAAATAAACAGAATGAAATATTTTAGTAATATCATGAAATAATTCTATTTAATCAGTCCTTCTAAATATTTACATAGAAAATATTTCATATAATTTTAACTGCTAATTACAAAGGCTACTGTATAATAAAGGGACATTGTAAAATGGTTCATATAAATTTAGGAGATATTTTGTGTTAGAATAGGTATTACATTGTAATTTATCTCAATTTGACTTTTTAAAAAATTTGTTCATTTTTATTTATTTATTTGAGAGCGACAGACAGAGAGAAAAAGAGGCAGAGAGAGAGAAAGAGAGAGAGAATGGGCACACCAGGGCCTTCAGCCACTGCAAATGAACTCCAGATGCATGTGCCACTTTGTGCATCTGGCTTACGTGAGTACTGGGGAATCGAACCTTGAACCAGGGTCCTTAGGCTTCCAAGCAAGGGCTTAACCAACAAGCCATCTCCCTAGCCCCTCAATTTGACTTTTTAAATTTTTTTAAAATTATTTTATTTATTTTTGGAGAGAGACAGACAGAGAGGGAGAGGGAGAGGGAGACAGAGATGGGCACACCAGCAGTCTCAGCTGCTGTGAATGAAATCCAGATGCATGCGCGCCCTTGCGTCACTTTGCATCTGGCTAAACGTGGGACCTGGAGATTGGAACCGGGTTCTTAGGCTTAGCAGGCAGGCGCCTTAACCGCTAAGCCATCTCTCCAGCCCCAATTTGACTTTTTTAAGAACTGGAGGACACTTTGGCTGCAGTAGCTTTTCCTCTGGCCAGCTGTATGTCTGTTTCTCTGTCTCTCTTTCTTTATATCCCTTTGTTTTCTTTGGCACCCAATGGAATTAATCGTGTCAAGTTGATTTTTATTATAAGGAATGTAAAACTTTTATGAGCCTGAGATGGGATTCTGCTTGTATAACATTTGTGATCACAGCAAACTGATTATAGTTTCTTCCTATATCCCTGCTCTCATTAATCTGAGAATCTGTAAGATGTGGAGAACTACAGTCCAACTTCTCATCTCTGTCAAGGACCAGTTTGTGTACCAGTACAAATTTCACTGAGTTGGATTTTGAAAGTTTCTCTTCTGAAAATAAAAATCAGCTAGTTCCAAGTAATTGATAATTTTATGATATAATTGTAATTATTAAATTATAGCATTTAAATGTTAAGGAGCAATGATGATTTTTTTTATTGACTACTATTGCATTATTGCATGTCCTCTGGGACTAATTTTTCACAACCCAATGGTTGTATGTCTCAGTTAACTCTCCCCTTCTCTTCCTCGCTTCCTTTTCTACTTATACTCATGACAGAGTGCCGACTGCAGAGATGGCAGAGTGGATAGAATGCTTGTAGACAAGCAGAAGATAGAGCTTGGATATACAAGACCCACAAAAAATGCATGGTTTGATGGCACCTGCCTGTAAACCCAGGAGAAACTGGTGATCTCTAAGAACCTATCTTTATTTTACACAAAAATCATAATTACCATGTATCTATATTATTATTTTTTGGACATGGTATTATGGTTATGAGAAACTGTGTAGGTTCTAATTAATCAGTGTGGAGTGATCTATTAAGCAGATAATCATAACTTAGGTCTTTTGTATAAGACAGTTGGTTTCTGACTAATTAGAGAGTATTTGTGATTTTAATCAAATATTAACATTTGAAAAATAAGGCATATCTTGGAACCTACTGAATTCAACTTATTCTTGAGTGGAAATGATAGAAAAGTGGACAACACCCACAGTCTAATGGAATGTTGAACTTGGAGCAAGTACACAAAGGTGTCAATGTTGAGTGCTATGTGAATATGTCATGATTTCCTAATGAAGTCTGTGGAAATAACTCCATCTACGTAAAATACTTAATGTTAATGGGCAGTTAAGAGTGAGTGGATTAAAAATGATCTGATCTATAAAAATTGCTTGGGGTAGAAAAATTATGTGAAGACTGATGGTTATATATCTTTTTTAAAATATTTGCAACAACCTATATAAGGGATGTCTAATGGAAGAGGAGGTTGGATTAAGACTGGAGGGACAGGGAAGGTGGAAATGTCACAATCATTACCAAATGTAGATTTTCAAAAGTAAATGTTCATGATTAGCATAGCAAAGCATTACCAGGCAGCCCAGAGAACTTCCTCATGGCCTGGAAATCACTGCCAGGGATCACCATAAAATGAAAGAAGAGAAAAGACAGGTGTTGATCTGTCTAATATGGTCATATTATGGAGACCTAGAGATCTAGAAAATAAATAACAAGTAAAAGGAATAATATTAATGTATAACTATGATTCAATAATCAATGTGATTATCCAAAACCAAATGCACAAGCAAAATAGAACAACACAGGATCCACACACCGTGAATCTTGAATTCAATGAAATAGTTCGCTTGCCTAAAAATGTACAAACTACCATTGTAAGGTATTTTGTACCTTATTTATTTATTTATTTATTTATTTATTTATTTATTTATTTTTAATTAGGTATAGACATTTTTAGGATGCAAACAACACATGTGGGTACCATCCTTTCCCTCCTCCCTGCCCCTTTTCTGAAGAGGCCTTTCTCGTTGGGGTTGCTGGTCAACTCCATGGGGATTGTGGGTCATGCATTATGGTGGGAGGAAGGCAATGTCTTTGTGCAAAATGTCCCAGCTTGTGGCTCTAACAATCTTTCCACCCCCTCTTCTACAAAATTCCTTGAGCCATGTTGCAAGCATTGTAAGTCTACTTCAGTGATGGGCACTTAGGAACCTCTGGTTTGGTAGGTGTTGAGTGTCCTCAGTGTCTATCTCCTTCACCCTTGTGCTGATAGCAGGTTCCCCGAAAAAGTAGAACTCTTGCTCATTTCCCCAATTCCTGTGGTTTCAGCTGAGGCTGAGGTGGAATGCAATGGGTCATTTATCTACTTAGGTTCAATTCCCATCTAAAAAAGAGAAGCAGATTCTCCAATGGAGAGTGAAGTCAGCACTGGTTAAATAGATAACCATTATTAATTTGGAGAGAATTTAAAGGGTGTAGACCCTCTTATAGTCCAAGGTCAGTGGGAGCTTGACAGCGGGAAGCAAAATCTACCTTATTTAAGTTATAGCATGCTTAGTCTGGAAATAAATTTTCTTGGCAGGGAAGTTTATTAACCTATGTCTATTTATAAGCATAGTTTTGTCCAACTAGAAGGCCAAAAGAGCCAGTCTTTCAAAGTTATATGTCAAAAGATATTTACATGCTTATGGCTCAAGATCAGTTCTCTTGTTATAATCATGAAAACATCTAGAAAGTGTGTGCGGATTTTGTATAATACATGGGAGTCCGTTGTACAGGGTAGAAGATTAATAGATTTATTCTTCAACATTTACTGACTAACATGACTAACACATGGTCCCTTCTACTCCATATTGCAAATTGATGATTAAGTAGACAGTAAATGAATAATATTTTTGGACTTTGTCAAGAGACAAACAAGAAAGAATACACAAATAACAAAAATACCCAGGAGATTTTTAGCACTCAGTCATGCTAATAATTCCATTTATTTTGGCCAAACCATTGAGTTATTACACACTCTGGAGAAATAATGATCTTCCCGAAGCTAGAATTATCCAACATTTAACTTGGACATGCTAGACTCTAGGTCATAGTTCTTTAACTGTATTACCATGGAACAAATATTTACTGATTCTTACATAGACTTTAAATTAGCATACTGGCCTAGGGCTCATGATTAATGAGAGTGAATCTGAAAAACCATGCCATAGATAATTAATATTGAAATATATGATGCACTGAATTAATAATGCATTTCAACCAACCACTAATACTCATTTATACCAGATGTAGCTTCTCTGTACTAATAAATCTCCGATGTGTTTTAAGAATCTAAAGTAGTTTGTCAGAACTTCTATTTAAAAAGCTACAATTCAAGTATAGATGAAGAGTATCTCTGAATCCACTATACGTAATGTTTTACACTTATTTTAGTAAAATAATTGAATTTTAGAAAAGAATATTACATGAACACACAAAGCTAGTATCAGCCCTTTTGACTTTACTAGTTTTCATACATGAACACAATACACTTCCATTACCTTCTTTTGTCCCTCTCTACCATTGCCTTCTCCAGAACTCCTTCTTATTTACCACTAGCCCCTAATCTACTTTGATGTCTTTTTTTTGCCATTCTCCATCCTCCATGTGGAAATGTGGATGAGCTCAATATTGTGCAGTCTTGTGGAGGCAACAGTAGCTGCTGTGAAGACATGAAATAATGGTCACTCCATGTCCATAGGATGACACAAAGTATTCCTCCCATCCTGTGACTCTTACATTCTTTCAGACTCTCTTCCTGAATCTTGCCTGAGTCCTGGAGGGTGTGATAGAAATGTCTGTTAGCAATGAACACAAAGCAGTCACCTTTGCTCAGTGAGTTGGAACTCTGCTTTCTAACAACAGATTTTTTTTTCAATAGGAAGCAGAAGCCCTTTAGAACAGTAAGTAACTAATTAACACCAGGGATTGTCAACCTCAACATATGTATATGTGTGTGTGTGTGTGTGTGTGTGTGTGTGTGTGTTCTGAAGAATGAATATCTAAAAGTACAATATAGTATGAAAAAATCTAAACTAAGGATATTTTAAATTCTCGAATATAATAATGCTTATTTTAAATAGATTTTCACTTTTGTCTCTATCATAGTTCAAATTTTACCATTGTTTGTATATCCTATTTTTCTTATGTTAATCCATATCACCTTGCATTTTTTTTTTACCCACATAAATGGAAAATTCACCTGCCTTAGGCCACTTTTTCCACTATTCCATTGTAATGTATTTTCTTGTTTTAGGCTTATTTGTGTAACAACCTATTTTCTCTCATTTACATAGATGAAATTTTTCTCTGTAAGTAATTTTTTTAATGCATTTTACAATGTTCAGCACACAAGACAAAAAAATAAAGGCAACACAAAATTTCCAGACCTAATTTGATGCAACAAATATGAGAAGGTAGAGAAAAATATTTCATAGTTCTGCTGATTGTTTTATTTATATTATGCTCTCATGGTTCAAATTTTTTTCTTACGTGAAATATATCCAAGATTTATTCATTGATTTTTATTATTTTTATTGTTTTTAATAGTGCCTCCACACTTATTCCAGAACTATTTTACAACTATTAAGTTAAAATGAACAAAAATCTCCCATCCAAGTTTTTTAATGACAATGCTGGTATTCATGTCTAATTTATTTATAAATAAAAGTTAATATCCAATGTGGCATATAACAATGCCATTTATTGAGGGTTTTAAATATATCCCTTCAAAAACCTTTACTAATTAATATATGCATTTAACCTAATCTGACATACATTTATTCTTAAAAGTAGATAATTCCACGGAAAATCTGAAACAACTGCTATCTTTAGGTAAATTTGATTTTTCATGATTAATGTACTTTTCACAGCACATGATTAAATCTTACAAATGGATAGTTATGCCTATCGAATGTTAATTTCTCAGAAAAATATTATATATACTAGAGTCATAGAGTAGATTGAGGGTTTTAACATTTCAGAGGCAACAGAAATGCTTTGAAATGGTATATTTTAGGGCAATCCTGTATTTCTAATGCTACAATATATTACTAAAAAACTCCATGTTTGCATAAAGATACATCTGGAGCATTAAATGTACATGCTACTGTAAAACCCATTATGTTAGTTGAGTCAAAAATAGAGAATTGTGCTATTGGGGTATACAGAGATTCTTGGGAAATGCCAGCTTTGGGAGGACTGGGAAGAAGGTTCAGAGAGCTGACATGAATGGAAGCTTTATTTTCCAAGACATATTGTCCCCCCTCCTCTCAATTATTACCTTGGTTTTTTTTCCTTCTCTCTGCAAAGGGCACTGCTTAAGAACAACTTAATGTGAATACAGGTTGGACTTGCCCCTGTGTCTTTGGAGATGCTGGTACTAATGGAAAATACTTTAACATCATCCTTATGATTTTATTTGGTAGACCCTTGGCTATGCTGGGTGGAGACAGGACTGGATTACAGTGATGTGATGGTCCTGGTGATCTCATTAAAAAGGATATGACTTTTACCTGTGAGCAAGGCAGAGATAAGCAAATGATTACATGATCTTAGAAAACATTAAATTCTTGACCTATGTAAGAGATTCATTTCCTTTATATCATTTTCAGAAACAATTTCAATAAACTAAGTTAAGTCCTTTGGAATTATATCTGCTTTAGTAATATTTGAGATTTTGTAATCTTGTTTTTGTTAAAGTAAATCAAAATCTGAAAAGAATGATATTTGAAAAACCATTTAGAAACAAAATTAGAATTTAGTTTTATCTTATGTAGGAATCATGAAGGGGTTACTAGGACTCAAGAAACAACTTCAGATAAATATCCAGCTTTTGATAATGTATAATTTTTAATGTAGTTATATGGGAGAATCTATTTGTTAATCCACAGAATTCTGATTTAGCTTTAATGTGTTTCTTGGTGTGTATTTTAGGCTTTATGTTCATATTTATTAAGTGAACATTTTTACTATGCTGTGAGATGTTGTACAAACAGAAGCCTATTTTTCATGATATTCAATAGTATTTGATTATTGCTATTTTAAATTTATTTATTTACTTATTTATTTATTTATTTATTTATTTATTTGAGAGAGAGAGGAAGAGGCAGAGAGAAAGAGAGTATGGGTGTACCAGGGCCTCCAGCCACTGAATTTAACTCTAGACACATGCTCCCTCTTGTGCATCTGGCTTACATGGGTCCTGGTGAATCAAACCGGGGTCCTTAGGCTTCGCAGGCAAACACCTTAACCACTGAGCCATTTCCCCAGCCCTCATTTAAATATTTTAATGTTTATCTTGCACAATGAATTTTATGTTTTGTTCTAAGACTACATTAACCTTCATCTTCTATCTTTCTAAATGTATCACTACAACTTAAATTACATTTTTGTCATATAAAAGTTAGGTGTTTTTATACTCCCGTCAATGACTCAAGTGCGAAGGATAGGAAACACTGGAAAAATTATTTTGTCAAAATGGTCTTAGAAACTGTTTTCTAATATTGAATGGCTTCACAGCAAGCTATTAGATTCCTTTGGAATAAAAACATCACAGAAATTATGTGGAGGCAGCATGAGGACCTTAAAAACATAGTTTTAGAATTTTTAAAATTAATTATCTTTGGAAAATCAGTGAGATCCAAATTATAACAATGATAAACCCTTAATAAAGCTTCCTGTTTAGATGCTATCTTACCCATTTCGTATCAGTAGTAAAAGCTGATACTGCAACTATGATTCCCAACCTCCTCCATACCAAGAAAAGCATTAAATGTCTGTGCTAGGTCCTGTAACCCCCACCATATTAAATATCCTTATACCTCAGCACATTCCTTTTCATAGACTACGAAGCAGGTATTTATCGATATTAAGACCATTGAACAAAGGCACTATTTTTTTAAAAAAATGTTTATTTTTATTTATTTATTTGAGAGTGACAGAAAGACTGAGAGAGAAACATGCAGATAGAGAGAGAATGGGCACACCAGGGCTTCCAGCCACTGCAAATGAATTCCAGATGCATGCGCCCCCTTGTGCATCTGGCTTACGTGCATCTGGTACTAGGGAAACGAGCCTTGAACCCTGGTCCGTGGGCTTCACAGGCAAGTGCTTAAGTGCTAAGCCATCTCTCCAGCCCCAAAGGCACTATTTTACACAAGTAGTCTCTGTCTCTTTTTCACAATTCGGTGTTTTAGTAGTTCTGATCATGTTCTGAATGCCTTTCTCTTTAGCAAACTGGCCATGGCAGAGAACTTCGGAAAGAGCAATTAACCTTGGCTGGCTGGCCTGTGGAGCTCCGTTGACGCTGGCCTGTGAAAGCACACTTCCACCACTGCCTCCAGCACGGCCGCTAAAACCTCCTTCCAAGGTGTGTCTTTATTGCAATGTCAGCGCCGAGGATGGGAACGGGGAGTTTATGAATTATGAATGAATGAACGTGGCTTATCACACGACTTTTCCATGTGAAAGAATGAAGATCCTTAAGAATGTGAGGCTACATGGAGGAAAGAGAAGGGACAACTGTGAATTAAGGGAATGGATGTGAGGCTGAAGATGCTGATAGAGGTCTGTGAGTTGTTTATGAAGCATATGTGGGCCTAATTTCATAGTTGGCTTGCCCACACTTAGGGATATTTTCCTACAAGGAAACAACCCATATAATCTGAAGCAAACTGGAAAAATGCCATTAGAAAAGTCAAAGGACTACCTCGAAAAACCAAAAAAAAAAAAAAAAAAAAAAGAAAAGAAAAGAAAAGAAAAGTCAAAGGATTGCTGTGGAGCTCTTGTTCATGAAATCAGGGCAAATCATTTTCCTCCTGCAGAGAAAGGTTCGGAAGTGAGACGTTCCCCTTTCTCACCTTGGCTAGGGATAAGCCCACCTTGGCTGATCCATAACTCGCCCCTGAAAGCGTTTGTCCCTCTGCGTGCAGCGCCAGCAATGCAGCTCTTCACCTGAGAGGACGGTAAGGAGGAAGAGTGGTAAAGTGCTCAGGGAAGAGGGTCTCGGGTCTGTTTTGTTGATGAACCAACGGTCCTTAGCCCTTGGAAAAATTAAAGGGCAAGAAACTGAAGCCCAGGACGAAGCTCATAACTCCAAACTGCTCAGCATTAGCAGAATGACCGGTGTAGAATTTAGACGAAAAGCTACACACCAGTGACCATTGGATTTTAAAACACACCATGATCAAAGAAGTAGCACTTCATACGGCTTAATGCTTGGGAGAGACATCTAACTTACAAAATACGGTACTCTCCAGCAACTGAAAACCCTTATCTGGTTTCAGAAATCGATTTCAGACATCTGTTTGGCCACAGAACAATCTGATAGGATCCCCTGATGGACTGGATGAACAGAGGCAGGCTGCTCGGCGAGGTGAGCGGGACATGGCATAGCACACTCGCCACCTAGTGGGTGGTCCCTGTAATTTCCCTCTTTTTATGATTTTCTTCTGGAATGTATAAAATATCCAATACATTCCACAATATAATATAAAATAAAAGCGCGCGAGCATGTGTGTGTGCGTGCGCACGCGCTTGATTGGTGCTGTGGTTAAGATGTTTCATTCATAGATTTTACGATTGGAATAAGGGAAATATGAAAAGCATGTTCTATCAAACAGATGAATGTAAAAATCTTTGCTAGATCAAGGTAATTAAAGCTTTTGTGACAAAAGGACCAGCTATTGCAACATTAACCCTATTGGTCTCCATGTGAATGAAATATGACCATCACCTATCATTGGGGTCACTTCAAATGCATGGTCCCATGGACGGTGCATCTTCCCTCTCGCTAGTCTCCCACCTGGGATGGGGTGGGGTGCCTCTGTCTGATGATGGCTCTTACTTTGAAAAGTTACTTCTCCCGGTAACTGGGAGTGAATCTGCTTACTTCCACCCCCTCCTGTCCTATGATGAATCTAGCAGCTCATTATTTCAATGCTCAAAACATTTCTCCAGTTGGAATTTTAATCATGATGCAAGACCAAAATGCCCGAGCCTTAGGATTTTCAGAAATCTCTCATACCCATTGGGTCTCCAGGAAGCTTCCAGTAAGTCTTCTTCACAATGCTTGGTCACGTCTTCTGAGTTTCATTTTACACCTGCTGCTCCATCAGCACCACCTCCCCAGGGAAGAGCTCCCATCTTGTCAGTATCACTTTTGTAAAATTAGAGTGTCATGGCCAGAGAGGGTTGTCAAGGTTTATCACAGCTGCTACCAACATTTTTATGACACAGGAGTCCATGTTGACCTGCAACCCCTTGTGCTGATGGGGTAAGATTTTTGCACTTTACACATATTACCATGGCATCAGCTCTGCCCATTGTACGCACGGACATAGCAAATGTCCTATATCAGTGATCTTCAGCCATGCCTCACTGCAGAAATAAAAGTCCTTACTCCATACATGTCCTTGAGTCCTGACACTAATGGATGACTTTGGTTAACATTTGACCCTATCTCCTAACGGTTTTATCTCATTACTCCATTTTTCTTTTCTGCTTTGATACTGTCTCCTGTGTATAAAACCACACCTCATGCTCAGTTTGCCAGCACAGACATGTGATCAAACATTAGCCCATGTAATACATATTTTTATTTGCCACAGAACACCCACAAAAGTAGAATCTGGCCGGGTGTGGTGGCGCACGCCTTTAATCCCAGCACTTGGGAGGCAGAGGTAGGAGGATCACCTTGAGTTCAAGGCCACCCTGAGACTACATAGTTAATTCCAGGTCAGCCTGGATCAGAGTGAGACCCTACCTCGCAAAAACAAAAAAAAAAAAAAAAATGTAGTACAACTAATAAAATGACATCAATATAGATTTAATGAAGATGACAACATCAAAAAAAAACAAAAAAATGAATGCAGATGCATTAACTATCAATAAGTCAAGTTTTAATGCACGTTGTATTTTTATATGTTTTCATTTATTTATTAGAAAGACACACATCAGAGATAGAAAAGTAGAGAGGGAGAAAGATTGAAAAAGAGAAAGAGAGAATGGGAGCACCAGGGCCTCTTGCTATGGAAGCAAACCAAACTCCAGATCCATGCTCCACTTTGTGCACCTAGCTTTACATAGGTACTAAGGAATTGAACCCTGGCCAAAAGGCTTTGCTAGTAAGTTCCTTTAACCAATGAACCATCTCCCCAGCCTGTTATGTACATTTTCGTGCAGTGGTAATTATGCAACGTGGGCATAATATTTAACATGCAAAATAATCTTGAATTAAAATATAGAAAGATTAAACACAATTGGAAAACTACAGAAACCAGGTGAGAGATGCATGTAATTGGCACATATATTTATATAGTACCTTAAATAGAACATTATAGAAATGAATACTTTTCACAAACCATGGGAAATGATAGAGAGTATAAAATTATTTAGTTTACGTTATGACATGATAGATTACATAATGCATTAAACAATTTCATGATCTCTTTCCTATTCTTTCCCCCACACAGCCATAATCATGCACACTGAGAAAAATGACATTAGAAATATTTGTCAACCAACTCTACTTATTCTTATTCTTTAGTGATGTCCTGAGTCCAATCTAAATCAGATTATATTATATTGACCTTAGTGTAATGTATTCTCAAATGAATGATTTATTTGTTAAACTTAGCCATTAGAAAAAGAATTGAATTGTGTGATTATCAATTAAGCAACTTACATTGGAAAAGATAGTCAAAACCTATCAATTTCTAAATTTATTGTAATATCATCTGCTGTTGAGAACATTGGATGTGTATTTTACCAGAACTGGACACTGTAGCATGGTGACTTCCTGTGTATCTCTTTGAACTCTTCCTACAATGATGCCAGGAGGATACCTGGAAATCATCCTTGCACAGAAATCAGTGTCAGCTACAAAATAAGGGCTGTGAGTCCAGGAAGAGACCCAGGGTTGAACCATCATGTGGCTTCATAGGAGTCAGACCTACTCTGTGACACTGTCCAGTTTTTTAAACTTAACAAGTCTTATTATACTTACCTGCAAAGTAAAGTGCTAAAAATTGATTTTCATAAAATCAAAGGTTTTAAAATATAATCTTATTTTATTACCTTGTGGACACTGAGGCAGAAACAAACAGACAAATAGTGGCATTGGTTTAGCAGTAAAGAAACAAAAATATATTAATTCTTTTAAAACAGCCTAAAGTGTAACTCAATAACGTATCAATTTTATTATCAGGAGTTTTATAGAAAAAGAGAGGTTTAGAGAAAGATATCCAGTTAACTTAATGAACAAGTACTTTGTATTTTATAAAAATGCAAGAATATAGATTTCTCTCTTTTGTTCCTTCCCTCATTCAATGAGAATTGACTTATCCTGTGATATTTTCATTTATGAACTTAAACTCTAAATGCAAATTTGAAAATATTTTAGTAGGCTAAATTTATTAAATATGATATAAATATAGCATTCAAAGTGATCAGTGAAATGCATTTAATCACATTTCATTTGATTGTTTGCATAAATACAGCAAAAGTTTGCTTTGCAATAAAATCTAAATTCTATCACTTCGTTTTTTTTTTTTTTTTTGTTTTGCTTTTGTTGTTTTGTTGTTGTTTATCAAGTTAGGGTCTCACTCTAGCTCAGTCTGACCTGGAATTCACTATGTAGTCTCAGGGTGGCCTTGAACTCATGGTGATCCTCCTACCTCTGCCTCCTGAGTGCTGGGATTAAAGGCGTGCGCCACCAGGCCCAGCTTGAAATTCTATCACATCTTAATTGCTACGTGCAAGAATGTTTTAGACAAGCTTTTTTTTTTTAATGTAAAATTATTTTCTTTTTGAAGTAAATAGAAGCACTATTCATATGTTACAGAAAGCAGAGGAATAGTAGCAGAAAAAAACCATTTGATACAGAATCTGAAAATCTCAGTTATTTTCCCCATATTGTCACTTCTTAGTCCTTTTACAAATAGAAACTGGAACTTCAGTAGGATAAATTGTCTGTAAAAGTATCTATCTCTTGTAGAAAGAATTTAATTTTCCCCTCATAACTTATTAATAATAAAATCTTTTAAGTGTCATGGAAAGAAGTGACAAATGTTAATTTCTACGAACGTACTTTCTAGATGATAACAAATTAGAACACTGCGCTTCTTAAAAATCACACAATTTGCCTTGAAGAAATAGACTTGCTAGACATTGGCTATACTTGCCTACTTGCCCGTCCTTGATACTCAGTTAAATGCACCAAAGCATGAGCGCTTAGGCAGATTGCAAGCACTTTTTCTATTAAGATTCCATTCACAGTCTCCAGAAAAAAAAAAAAAAAAAAAAAAAAAAAAAAAAAAGAAAGAAAGAAAGAAAGAAATAGGAAAAGGGTCTAAGGATTGAAAAAGTAATTTAACACTCATTTCAGAATGCAAATGCACATTCTCCCTGCTCCTATTCATGTGTTCATGTGTTGTTGCTGTTTTTCTTTTCTTTTCTTTTTTTTTTCCCCCAGTTGTTGGAAGCCAGTTCAGCCAGCCAATCTCCTGATGTAATGGAGTGTACCATTGTGCACCTAACTGCACTAAGCTCCATAGACACAAGTCAGTGTGTGTATGATCCTGTTCTGGAGAAATTAGATATTTCAATCAAAGAAGACTTTTTTTTTTCCTCTAGGCAAATTTAGCTTTTAGCTGAGATTTCAAATGTTTGGTTATCATGTATTAATGGCAAGTATTCATAGGATTCTGTGTGATTACTGTTTAGGGAATACCTTCCAATTGTAATCCTGCTCCTTAAGGGAGGGTCCCTAGACTCAGGAAGTTAAGACAGGGAGAATTGAAAGTGAAAAGGTCTCACAACCACTCCCCAAGGTTATTGGTGTGGTGAGCAACTGTTGAGGAGCAGTCTTTGACCAGTGTAGTGTAGCAAGGTACACATTCCTGCCCACAGGGAGAAAGAAAGCTCAGGAGACTCACTCAGTGTTGGGGTCCCCCTGGGGCCAGCCCAGGAGGGACTGCAGGGTCTCCGTCTAGTAGGGGGTGAGAGTTGCAGTCTCCACACAGACTCAGGGATTTGGGTGGAAGCAGGCAGAGCTCAAGCTGCTGCAAACTCGTTTATTCAAGGAAGTGTAGGGGTTTTTAAGGGTTTGTCTGGCCAATTGTTGCATGGGGCCGTTCCCTTCTTGTGACCAATGACAGCCTGTCTCTGGACAGATCATCTTGTAGCAGGTTGCTAGCAAGCATGGGACTGTAGCTGTTGTCACGCCAGGCCTGTACAGGATGCCATGTCCACAGCAGCCACTTCCTGGTTTCTTCTAGCAGGTGGTCTGGCTAATGCCCGACCTGCATTGTGTCATACAACTCAGGAGGTCAACAAGTCTGGGAAAAAGTTGCAAGACCACTCCCTAAGGGAAAACAACTGGGGGGAAATTCTCCCACCTGCCTTTAGGTGGCACAGAATGCTCAGTTGACTCAGCTTCTGTGAATCCTCACCCATATTGGGGTGGGTGGGCATTATAGTGACACTGTTGATTTAGAGTCATCATGCAGTGTGCATTGGTTGATTTCACCTCCCTTCACAACTGATGCCGGTCACTGTTGTACATTTTGGTTGACTTCTTCATTTATTTTTAATCCTCCATATGAGAGAGAGAACATGCAGTACTTTCCTTTCGGAACATGACATTTCATTTAATATAAGACCTCGAGTTTCACTAATGTTGCCCAAAATGACAGGATTTTATTCTTCTTTATGGATGAATAACGCTGCCATTGTTTGTGATATGCCATATTTTCCTTATCCATCTTTCTGTTGATGGGCACCTAGCCTTATTCCATAACTGACCTGTTGTGAATAGTTCCACAGAACATAGCTATATAATGGCTCTCTCGTATGATGATTGCATTTTCATCAAATATCTACCCAAACTTTGGACAGCTAGGTTTTAAGGTAAATTTATTCTATTAGATTTTTGTAGAAACTTCATACTGCTATCCATAAGGGCTATAGTAATCTACATTCCCACCTACAATATATTAGAATTCCCTTTCCTCCACTTCTCACTCACATTTATTATTATTATTATCTTAGTAATAGACACTCTAGGTGGGTGGAGGTGATATTTCATTTTAGTGTTGATTTGTGGCACCCTGATATTGAAGATTTCTGATATATTGTTTCATAGTCTGAATTTCTTCTTTTTAGAATTATCCACTCAGATAGTTTGGCATGTTTTTTAAAATTTTTATTGGTTTTTTTTTTGTTGTTATTGTTACATTATTGGTTTTCTTATATATGGTGAATATGAGACTATTCTCAGATGTTTACATTACAAATGCTCATTTCCTAAATTCTGTAGGCTGTCACTTCATTCTGTTGGTTGCTTGTTTTTCAAAAGTTATAAATTTGAGCTGGGCGTGGTGGCGCACACCTTTAATCTCAGCACTCGGGAGGCAGAGGTAGGAGGATGGCCATGAATTCAAGGCCACCCTGAGACTACATAATGAATTCCAGGTCAGCCTGGGCTAGAATAAGACCCTACCTCGAAAAACAAAAAAAAAAAAAAAAAAAGTTATAAATTTGATAAATCTTATTTATCACATAGCTTCTTGGGATTTGGAGTCATAATGAAATGCCATTGCCTGCACTAATGTCTTAAGAGTTGCCTGTGCTCTCTTTCTAGAAGTTTTATATTTTCAGATCTTACTTATTTTTAGGCCTTTAATCTATTTGAAGTTGATTTTTGTTCTGGCTGAGAGATGGGGGTCACATTTCAAACCTCTTCCTGTGGACACCCGGTATCCCTTTACAATTTGCTGAATTGGCTGTGCTTCCTCCAATGCAAGTTTTGGCCACTATTATGGAGAATCAATTGGCTGTAGATGCACAGATTTATTTCTGGGATCTTTATACCCTTTCATTGATCTGTGTCTGCTTTATGCCAGTACAGTACCATGCAATTTTTTTTGTTATGGCTGTGGTTCTGTGATATTTATTAAAATCTGATACTGTTTTGCCTCCAGCTTTGTCCTTTTTTCCCCCAAAATTGCTTCCAATATAATGTGTCTGTGTCTTTCATGCTTCCATATCAATTGGGAACTTTAAAAATGTATTTCTGATGACTGGAGTGGTGGCTCAGTGGGTAAAATGCTTACCATGAAAAGTGAGAGCCAGTGTTCATGTACCCAGCAGCTGCATACAAGCCAGGTGGACATCGTGCCAATCTGCAATCCAAGAGGAGAAAAGGAACCCCAAGGGTCAATTGGCTTGTTAGTGTAGCCCAATCAATGAGCTCTGCACTCAACTGAGAGACCCTGCCTCAGTACATATGGTAGAGAGCGATGGAGGAGGATGCCAGATATTGACCTCTGGCCTCCACAGTCACATGCACACATGTGACCACATGCATATACATATGCAAAACAAAAAAAAAAAAAAAAAAAAACAGAAACAAAAGAAATTCTTTCCAAACCTACTATGTATAAGGTATTATCTTAAATTTTATTTTTGACTTAGCTGGTGTTTATATTTTCCCTTTATTCAGTTTCCTGATTACTAAGCCCTGCTTTGCATGACGGCTGTCTGTGTTGTCAAATGGATCGCTGTTCACTGGACACATGAAAGTGCAGTTACTGAACCTTGGTGTGCCTCAGGATTGTGGTCGTGGCCTCTTAGTTTTTGCATATTCTCCTCCAGGGGGACTCAGGTGCCTGAGTGTTCATCGTCCTTGGCCAGAGATCTGCTCCCTTGTGATGACAGAGAACTAGCTGAAGGACTTGGGAACATTATTCAGTGTTCCAATTATTAGGAAAAAATGCAAGCAGATGGAACGGGGAAATAATATCTTTTGCTAATTATCCAAATGGATGAGCTGACAGAACTTTACATTCTCCCATGACAGCCAAAGGGTCATGGATCTTTGGAATGCTAGCCAAGCTCAGGCTGTTTGCACAGGCTGAACCCAGGGCCTGACACTACCTTCTTCCTCCACTAACCTGAAGCTTTTATAAGAGAGCCCTTAGTGGTTTGTTTCCTCACTTATTTTCTTTTTCTTTTTTCCTTTTTTTCATTTAATTAAGATTTTGCCTCAGTGACAGATTCCTCATTAGAAATAAAGCATTTTGAAATCTAAAGTGAGTTTAATGAACATAGAAACTTACATGAGTATTTAGAAATCTATGTACCCCTTCAGAAAGCAATTATGATATTTTGTTGAATTATTTTTCTTGCAAAGAGTACATAAAGATATCGGTAATAAATTTTCTCTCTTCTTAAAGCTCACACATCTCTCCAAGTTATTTGTCTCTCTAAAGCATATTTGCTTTCATTTCCAGAGCTGGGGACTCAGTGTTTCAGCAAAACACTGATGGTACTTCCCTTACAAGTATAATTTGTGCACCAGCCTGTTAGCTCCATTTTGTTAGCAGCTTTCAGCTGCCCTCCTCACCCTCCACAGATGTCTCAACAGCTCGTACTCTTGCTCATGGAGGGTGGGCAGTCTCACCAGTTCAAAGCACAGGACCTGTTGAAGGTGAGTCAATAACACCAATGCCACATGCAAAGCAAGCACATTATTCACTACATACTCTTTGCAGGTTGAGTCCTTAACATATTGCAAATTTTATACATTTGCAGAAATATGTAAGTTCTCTGTCTACGTTTTCCACTTCATTGAGCCTCTCAGAGGCCCTAGCATTACCTCTCTCTCACACCATTACCTCCAGCACAAATGAGCTACATCCGAGCTTCATGCTCCTCATCTTCCCAGAAATATTCCATTTCCTCCATATGTCACAAGCCTCCCAGCCTTGTCAAACCCCTGTGAAGTTCCCTCTGCCAAGAGAAATAATGTAACATGTAATATTGGACAAAGAAGTGCGGTACTTAATTTGAGGGTATGTTCTGAGGCCTATCTTGATAACCTGGAGATATCAAAATGAAATTTGCTAACAAAGAACAGAAAAGCAATAAATAATAAATGTAACAGGATGGATCATTCCATTCCTCTTATGAAGAACAGAGGCTTTCAGCTAACAGAGTTTGACTTGACAGAGTGACAGGTTCAGTCTTCGTCTACCATTGTACAAAGGATAATCTGAAAAATTATACAAGCAAAAATAGCTACATTGTAATACCTAATACTGTTCAGAGAAAAAAAATGTTATTATGCAAGTGACTTGTTAACTGAATATATGGTATGGATTTTGCTGTCAGTCATGCATCATCAAACTGCACAGGGGTTTTTTCTGTCTTGTATGGTTAGAAATTTCAGATCATAGGAGGATAATTTGAAGGGGCGTTGGAGTATAATTGTATCACTATGTTAAATCATCAATATTATCACTTGTTCACAGATTATACAAATATGTAAGGTTTAAATACATTTTCAAAACACAGTAGAGCAGAGAAGGCCTCCCCTCAAGCCACATACATTAGTTTGTGCTTAAACACAAGCTTGAACATAGCTAGTTTTTCCCAGACACTGTTGCATTATTATTTTATATGTTGTTTGATTTATCCCAATTCCCAATCAAAGATTACTGTGGCATGCTCCATTTTGGGTATTTTATTTAACAGAATTAAAAAATCAAATACAAATCCCATGTTAAAAAGTTATAGCCATACAAAAGTTTTATACATTACTAAGTTGTGAAAGACACTATGACAATATGTGCCAAATTCATAACAATTTACATATTCTTTTGACTGTAATTTTTCAGATTCAGCAGAAAACACATGACTGATCCAAACGATGCCCATTTGAGGAGATTTACTATGTGCTACTTGGAACATTTGCTCAGTGGTTAGACAACACCCCACGAGGAAGCACTGGTGACCACATTGTTGGTTAAGCCATTCTCTCCTCTGAAAGTTAAGAAGGGTGAATGATGAAACCCATCTGTGGAAGAAGGAGATAAGTGTGTAAGCCATGAGAACCAGCCAGTGTAACCTCCACAACCTGCAGTCTTTGGATACAATGCCATCTCAGTACAAAGTGGTTCAAACCCAAAACAGAACATTCATTGAAGATCTTACAAGGACAAATTCTTTTTTACCCCCTGAAAAACAAACAAACAAACTGAGAGATCTCCACCAAGATTGCCTATCCCACAATGGAAGTCTCCAAACAAAACGTGGAGGATACAACATAAATAAAACCCCCAAATGAAAACACAATAAGCTATGTGACCCTGACCAAGCAAGTCACTGAACTGGAAGCAAACCATCAAAAAACAAACAATCTCATAAAATAAATGAACAGAGTTTTCATCACTAGACTTAACTCAATGCAGGAAATCCATAGATACCTCAAAAGAAAGAGAAGTGAATTGAAGGTGAGTCAACAACTAGAGGATTTCAATAACTAGCTGATTAAGCTTAATGAACGATGTGATTAAATGTGAGAAAAAAATTCCAAGAAACATCAAGAAAATCAAACAATGACCTGAGATGAACTTGAAAAAGGGATGTATACAATACAAAAAAGTGTTACGGGAAACAAAAATAAAATAGAACTTTTTAAACACCTCTCTAGAAACCCTCTGACAGAGTTAATCATGTAGAAGACCAAACCCCAGATATAGAAGATAAGACAGAATAAATTGCTTGGGAGGCCAAAACCTTTGATAACTTCAAGAAATCATACAAATGTAACATGAAGGAATTCTGGGATACCCAAAAGAGGATCACCATCTAGATCACAGGTCTCAGAAGAGAGACCCATCCACATATATGAAGCTAACAGAACACCCAACAGACTAGACCAAAGAAGAAACTCTGCAAGGTATATCATAGTTAAAAACCCTAAACACCAAAAGCAAAGCGAGAATGCTAAAAGCAGCAAGAGAGAAACAACTCATTACATACAAAGGCAATTCCATCAGGACTATCTCAGACTTTTCAATGGAAACTTTGAAAGCCAGAAGGGTTTGCAATGGAGCACTTCAAAGTCTAAAAAAAAAAACAAAACAAAAGTTAAGGTATTTGCCTGGAAAGTGTAAGGACCTGCGTTCAATTCCCTAATACCCACTTCAGCCAGATTTACAAGGTGACACATGCATCTGGTGTTCGTTTGCAGTGTCTGGAGACCTGGTCTTCCCATTCTCTCTTTTTCCTTCTCTTTCTCTCTCTCTCTCAACAAAATCTGTCCTTCTCTGTTTCTTAAATAAATAAATATAGTTTACAAAATAAAAGTATCCCTCATAATAGATGGAGAAAGTTATCCTTCCATGAAAATAGCCAGCTCTATGATTATATGAGCACAAAGCCAAATCTACAGAGAATACTTCAAGGAATATTCCAGGCAGAAGATTCAAGCAAACAACTTCATGAGCTTACAAGAGGAAGATAACCATATCCAAAACTAGAGCAGGCAATAAAATGTACAAAGCCCAAGAAAGCACCAAACTCCATAAAGCCTTCAGCATGGCAGGGATTAAATCAAACCTCAAAGTTATAATCTTAAATATTAATGGTCTTAATGCACTCATCAAAAGACATAAATTAACAGTGTGGATCAGAAAAAATGGACCCTTCCATCTGCAGTCTTCAAGAAATTCACCTCACCACTAAGGATTGACACCTCAGGGTGAAATGATGGAAAATGATTTTACAGGCAAATGTAAATAAGAAATAAGTGAATGTGGCTATATTAATATTTGATAAATATATTTCAAATCAAAAGCAATCAAAAAGGCAAAGAAGATGATTTTTTACTACTCAAGGGAATAATCCAACAGGAGGACATCACAATCATAAATTTATGGGCACCAAATACAGGTGCACCACATTTTAAAAAACAAAACCTACTCAACAACAAATAAGAAATAACTCCCAATACTATCACATTAGGGGATTTCAATAACCCACTATCATCAATAGATCATCCAAGCACAAAATCTATAGGGAAATAATAGAGCTTAACAACACCATACATCAACTAGATCCAGTGGACATCTGCAGGATATTCCAGCCCAATTCTACAGAGTACACATTCTTCTCAGCATCCCATGGAACATTCTTGAAAGTAGATCATATATTAGGGCATAAAGCATGCCCCCATGAATGCTAGAAATTAATAACAAGAGGAATAGCAGAAATTACACCAACTGGAGTATGAACAACATGTTGTTAAATAATGAATGAGTTGTGGAAGAAATATAAAAGGAAATCATAAAATTTCTAACACTGAATTACAATGAAAATATAACATACCAAAACCCAATGGGACCTAATAAAGGCAATCTTAAGGGGGAAATTCATAAAACTAAAGGCCTTCATAACAAAGACAGAGAGATCTCAAAGTCATAACCTAACCATTCACCTGAAGGCATTGGACAAACAAGAACAGTCCAACCCACAGGGTTCCAGATGGTAAGAAATAATTAATAGAGCAGAAATTAATGAATTGTAAACTTAGAAAACAAGAAAATTGACAAAATGAAGAGATGGTTCTTATAAAAAATAAATAAGATGGATAAACCCATGGCCAATTTGATCAAATGAATAATTTAAGAAAAGAGAGAGAGAAGTCTCAAATTAATACCCATCAAGCTTCAGGAAATTTTGGGAGAAAGGGGGCCAAAAGAATGTAAGAGCCATAGGGTGGAAAGAATATTCAGAGACATTGCCCGTCCCCCCCACAGTGACTGTCTACTGCTCTCACCACTCATAACCCACAACTCCATGGTAAATACCAGCAATCACACTAAGAAGGGCCCTCAGCAGAGTGGGGGTAGGGAGGAGGGAAATGATGGTACCAACCTATGATGTCCATATTATACTCAGTTTATTATTATTAAGTACAAACATTGTATGGACACATCATAGGTTGGTACCATCATTTCCCACCTCCCTGTACAACTATGTACATAACTAAGAAAAAACCAAATGAATGAATGAATAAATTTATTGCAGTATAATGTATAAAAGTAAAACAGCTAACTAACCAGAATAAAGGTATGTGGAGCCAAATTTAGACATTGTCCCATTATTTTAAATGGAGAATGATGAAAATAAATTTAAGTATGTTATAATCTGGCAACACAGGTAAGTTGATAGAAGGTTTTGCTAATAGGCATTTGATCCCCAGAACCTCATAAACTGGTCACACTGGTACATACTTTCAATTCCAACAGTCAGAAGGTAGAGGCAGAAAAATCAGAAATTCATATTGAACTTCTGCTACATGGGTAACTGGAGGCCCTCTGAGATACATAAAACTATGTATCAGAAAAATACATTATAAATAATATTTATTAAAACACACAGGTATAATATATTACGTTAAATGGGAAGGCTATAAACCATGAAAATGTGTGTATGAATACAAATATGCAGTGAAATATTCCTATTATTGCTTAAATAGCAATTTATTTCATTTCAAAAATCCAAAATTATAAGCTTAGATTAGATTAGAACTAAGATGAGGCATATGTATAAAAGAACTGTATTCCTCTCTAAGAAAAGCAACCTGTGATCCCTTTTAAGTCCATGGTACATATGGTCATTATATAGAAGACACACAAAGGTCTTTGCACAGAAATGGATATGGCATGGTTTTTCAAATGCCAAATGCATTTTTCAAGATAAAAAAATGTTTTGCCTGTTTATATAAATAGAGTATGAACTTTTTGTAGCTCAAGTCAGTTGTTAGGAAAATGCTTGATCTATAATCTCAGCATCAGGGTGCCTATGAGTACAGAAATATAGGATTTGAAAATATGAAACTGTCTGTCATCAATAAAGTTAATTGTGTGTGCATTTTGTAATCTAGAGTTACCCAGATAAGATTATTCATCATACTATTACGTTTGTGCTTACCTAATATCTGATTCTTTTACCCTATATTTCCTCTCTCTTTGTATAGATTGTTGTAAAATATATTTCAGCCTTTAACATATGAAAACTATTAATAATGTGAGAAGTTTCTAATGGATTTATCACAGAAACATCAATTTCTCTACAATGAAATCTGTGTTTAAATAAAAATCTTTAACATCTTATTTCCCAGCTTCTCAGATCTCCCTAGAGCCTATGTATGAATAGATATTTATTCTCCTAGGATTTATTTCTTCAGCATAAACTTTTATCTGAATTTCACTATCAGAAATCACTGTTTGATTAGCCTAAAATAGTAGACTTAATGTATTTCTTAATCATGTCTAATTTGGAAGAGAGTATGTCATTGTTTTAGTACAGAATACTGTTATTTGTTTTGCAAATAAATAAATAGGAACATTTATTTTAAAAATCAACAGATGTATCAATACCATAAAGGCATTGTAAATAAGTAAAGGTCAGAATGCTTAGGATGGAAAGGTCTAAGTAGTGTTAGTGGGGATGGAAGATAGGACACCATAGGAGTGGGGTTAATCAACATTAAAGATGTTATGGATGAGTCATATGTAAACCTCTTTCTTTGTTATGAAAATTTAAATTATATATTTTAAAAACAGAAAGTGTTGGGTAGAAGCACCCTGTGACTGTGAATAATGCTGTTTACAAAAGCCATAATTAGTCACAGGAAAATGCTGGTGCCAGTGAGTTTTTGGTCATGGAAGCACCTGGTGCTCCAGAAGAATGCAGGCTATTGTCAAGGTTCTTGGTTGGCCATCAGAATAAGATGATAAGACCTCATTACTGAAGACACAGTATGTGCCAGTTGCAAGGCACTGAGAACCAAGCTAGAAATGAGCTGGAAGTCTCATCTCTGATTAGCTGTCCTAGTGCTGGAAGTGCCAGGCAGCATGTTGGAGGAGAAAAGCCATGCACAGTCATAAAGTATTATTGGGCCCTGCAAGCTATATAAACTGGATAGTCAGACAAGAAGGACCCACCAGTGCAACAGTGGCAAGTCTGTTGTGGGGAAAACCAAATGTCCTCTGATTAGATTTAAAGCCTGTTCCCAGGAGGGAATTCTTGTGTTATACTAAAAATGTGGTCAAAAGCTTATGACTGGGAAGATAATAAGTCCTAGGGTGAAACTAATGCATATACTATACCTCAAAACTGACCCTCTATATATTTATTTGTAGACTCATATATTAGTGCTGCTCTCACTTTTACACAGAGAAACCTTTCTTTTCAATTGGTGGTAACTACTGGGGATACTCAAAACTCATCACTGTGTTGCCAAGAATTCTGTGACATTTGAGTGCTCAGCACTATTTCTACACACCCTCAAAGGCTCAAATACCATTTCAGAAGAGATGACAAAAAGAATGTATGGCTCATAGTATGGGGAAGGAAGCTTTGCAACACTGTCTTCCAGACACAAAGTGGTTGGAGTATTCATGATCTCACAGCAACTGTTGTTACTGGCAATACACCTGTGTATTGATGTGCCAATTAACATATTGTCATGAATGATGGAAAATGACATGAAAATATTAGAATAACTAGTTGGAAAGAAGAGGGGATTTAGTGGAAGGGGCACAAAGAGATGGGGCAAAGTATCATGGTGGGAGTAGATTATGATTATGATGAACAAGTATATGTATGGAGGTGGTCAATCAAAAGTTAGAAAGAAATATTGGGGACTGGAGATATAGCTTAGTGGCTAAGGCACTTGCTGGCAAAGCCAAATTACCCAGGTTTGATTACCCAGTACCCATGTAAAGTCTGATGCACAAGGTGGCACAGGTGTCTGGAGTTCATTTGCAGTCAATAGAGATCCTGGTCTTACTCTAAAAGAAAGGAAGAAAGAAGAGAGAGAGAGAGAGAGAAAAAGGAAATGAAAGGAAAGGAAAGAAAAGGAAAGGAAAGGAAAGGAAAGGAAAGGAAAGGAAAGGAAAGGAAAGGAAAGGAAAGGAAAGGAAAGGAAAGGAAAGGTGTATGGCACAATATAGGCCTGGTCCTAGCCAGACCGCATGGCAAACGAAAACAGGAAGTGGCTTCTGTAAAAATGGCATTCAGCGCAGGCTTGATGTGACAACAGTTACAGTCCCATGCTCGCGAGAAGCCTACTATGAGATGTCCTATCCAGAGACAGGCTGTCATTGGTCACCAAAAGGGGACCACCCCATACAAGGATTAGCAGCCCCTTAAACCCTATGTGCATTGTGCTAAATAAACGAGTTTGTGGATTCTCGCTTCCGCTTTCACCCAACTCCCAGAGTCTGTGTCGTGACTCCGCGCTGCTCACCCCAATTCAGCAGAGACCCTATTGTCCCTCCTGAGCTGGCCTTGGGGGGGGGACCCCAACAGAAAGGGGAAAAGAAAAGAACTCTGGAAATACTTGAGACAAGATCACAAACTTTAAATACACAGAATAGCAAAATAATATATGGCTGCCATATTCCAAAGTGGTATTTGAGAACTAATGAAGGATGCAAACTAACTGACATGTTGTCTGGACTCTTAAATGCTAACACAGAGAAGACCTACAAAGAAATAATACCAAAAACAATATTGAGAAATACTCCCATCCAGTGAAAATTTACGTTTTTGTCTTCACCTTCCTTCATTTCTTTTACTCAAGCTTCTTCCGACAATTTGAGTGGCTGATATCCATGAGTTCGTTGTTCCTCCTTTCAGCTCCCCTATGGCAACTCCCTTCCATAGGCATCCATTGTTGTAAGATCCTGAACATTCTCTTTTATAAAATATTTTATTTGTTTGTTTATTTATTTATTTGATAGAGAGAAAGAGAGAAGAGACAGATAGAAAGATAGAGATAGATAGATAGATAGATAGATAGATAGATAGATAGATAGATAGATAGATAGAGAGGATGGACACACCAGATCCTGAACTTCAGATGCATGGGTCACCTTGTGCATCTGGCTTGTGTAGGTACTGGGGATTGAATCTGGGTCTTTAGGCTTTATAGTCAAGCACCTTAACCACTGAGCAACTCATGCAGTGAATGACCTTGTGCTTTCCATAGTAGAAAAATTACAGATACATTTATAGACAAACAGGAGCTGTGAGCAGAGCCATTGTGATATAATATGACCAAGCTCCAAAGACTTGAAAGGAGAACACAAGTCCGTGTGTATAAAGCAAAGCACATTTATCCTCTGTAGAAGAAGAAAGCTTTAACAGTTTTCCTTTGCCAAGACACAAGCTCCTGGAATAGTATAGCATGTGTCTGTCCAGAAAGGAATGCCATTTTAAACAAGTCTTTTCACAAGGAAAGAAAATACTGTCAAACACTGGAAATGTGCAGATCAAATTTACAAGAAATGGTTAGATTTTAGATTTCTCTACTCATTAATCATTACTCTCCTCACACCTTCTCCTAAGGACCATATGATTTTTGTACTTATGCTAAATATTCTCCCCCTCTATCTGTCTCCTTCTTTTTGTTTTCCTTTATCTCTCCCTGACTGTTTATCTCTCATATTATCATATCTTTCTCTTCCTTTATTAGGAAATTAAATTATGACTTTCCATTCACTATAACCAATGAGGTAAATCAATGTTTCAATGGATATGACCTTCAACTCATTATCCATACCTGATATGTAACACAAGTGAGAACTTATAAACTCTTTCTGTCAATAAAGCAACCGAGCCAGCCAGACTGTTCCCTCACTAGTATTTGTATACAGCCTCGTTTCTGCTTAGCTGTGATGACTTTGGAAGGCAGCATAGCACAACATTCAGCCCCACAGACTGAGGGCCATGGGGCTGGATTGTTGTCCTTGAGCTACTGGATTCCATTGATTTTTTAGCAAGTTAACCAGGTGACTTGTCAATTTCCTCTTTTGTGCAAGAGAGATACTGTGAAGAGAAAAGATGAGCTAATATTTTAGAGTTTTAGAGTAGTTTCTAAAAGTTCTCTATCAATCTGCTAAATAATAAATCAAAACCCTTAACTTCATGGGACTTAGCCAGGTAGCAAAAACTGTTCTGAGCAGCCAAAGTAGAAACCACTAATTACTGTGAATTAGGTCTCAGACTGAAATAGTATTAAAAGTGCCTGCTCATGAAAACATACTGAAAATTGTCTCACTGGAGTAACAAGCTGTTGAAAAGAATGCAGCCTGGAATAAAAAAAAAAAAAAAAAAGTTATTCTTGGGCTGAAGAAATGGCTTAGCAGTTAAGGCATTGCCTGCAAAGACACTGGGTTGATTCCCCCCCCCCCGCCCCCAGTACTCACATAAACCAGATGCACAAAGGGGCATATGTATATATCCATCCCATCTAACCAAAGCACACAATTTCACAAAAAATAAACTAATGTAATATGTTCTCTCTAATATAAGAGAAACATAATCAAATTATTTCTAATGAATATATATTTCTGTGTCTTAATATTTAGGTTAAAATGTAATGATGTTTGCAGAACTCAAACCTACTCTGAGTAACTGTGATCACGTTAATACTCCTGCAGCTGAGATGAGAATACTTACTACTCTAGGTATGACCATCGAGGACAGAATTGTTTGAATTAGTAGATCAAATTAAGTAATTTTCTGTAGAGGGAAAATAGTAGTAACTGTTTTTAACCTCCACTTAACTCTGTAAAAGAAATTCTAGAAAATTCAGTGAATTTTAATAAAGTTTTTTTTAAAAACTCTTTGAATTATATTACAACACAGGCTCTAGAGTCACCAATAAAAACCCAAACTATGATCAGAGTGCTGAGTTAGTCCTAACTCCGTAAGTGTGTAAACACTACCATTTTCTTCAAATCTTCCTAGAGTTATTAATAGTCTTAATTGATTGGTTGCTAAATTATTTTACAAAGTATATCACACCTTTAGAAAATGAAAGGAGGTCTAATCTCAAAGCTGGATGAATTTTCACAAAGTGAATGAATGTACTGAGGGAAACATTGCTAAGACACTTGAAAAGAAAATTCTTTTTTCTGAATATTTGATTTTTATTTATTCAAGAGGGAGAGATACAGAAATGGGCAGGGAGAGAGAGAGAGAGAGAGAGAGAGAGAGAGAATGGGCTCTCCAGGACCTCCAGCCACTGCAAACGAACTCCAGATGCATGCTCCACCTTGTGCATCTAGCTTATGTGGGCCCTGGGGAATCAAACCTGAGTCCATTGGCTTTGCAGGCAAGCGCCTTGGCCACTAAGCCATCTCTCCATCCCTGAAAAGAAAATTCTTAATTGTTGAACCTCTGAGGATGGCAACTTTTGTGAAGAAAGACCCTTGACACTGGCCTGTCTTTGGAGAATCAATCTGTAACTACAGCTCTGGGGTGGACCCTGGGGATTCTGTGTAGGTTCATGTCATTTCCACATTCCTGTACAATTAATCCAGTACAATCTATAATACAGAATGACTTCACTAAACACTACACTAAGAATGGCCTCTAATAGAAACAGCAATAGAGGTCATGCCATGGATACTATGCCGACCTACACAATGAAGCCACAGAACTTTGCTCTTGTGTTATCTAATTATCACTATTATACATCAAGAAAAAACATGAAAAGTGGAAAAGACATCTTTAGGACTCAGTATTGGACTTGACTAATTCTTTAACTGTTGCAATTAGATCAAATTCTGGCTTCCTCTGGATTCTTTTGTAAGATTGCTATAACAAAGTACCATAAGCTAGGTGGTTTAAAACAATAAAATATTTGTTTTTTTCATATAAACTCATAATAATCCCTTCCTGTGGCTACTATAAAATCCATTAGGAAGCATGAGAGAACCTGTGGAAGAAACCAATTAAAATTTCTTCAGACCTCTCCTCTGTTACCTGGGATTTGACCATACTACTTCCTTTCCACTGAACTTTGAGCTAGACCACCTCTCTATACTCAGAAGTAGACTAGGACTGACGGGGTGCATATATACTGGGGTATTTAAAGTAATATGCCCTGTAACCTATCATCATTTCAATCTTATTTATTTTAATTTTCAAATATCTTGTTTATTTGTTAGAAAGAGACAGAGAAAGAGGTGGAGAGAGAGAAAGAATGGGCATGCCAGGGCCACTAGCCACTACAAGCAAACTCCAGACTCATGTGCCACCTTGTGCTTATGTGGGTACTGGGGAATCGAAAACACTTTAGCATCTAAGCCATGTCTCCAGGCCACCATTTTCAATCTTATTATTCATATGTGATAACAGTAATAAGAAAATATTTTCTTTTATTTATTATTGACATTACTTTAGATTTAAAAAAAAAGCAAGTGTATGAATTTGTGGAAGTACAATGTGATGGTGGTAATTATGCATGTGTGAAATTTTTCTGTGATGGAGTATGTGAGCATACTGAAGGAGGAAGGCTTTGTCTTGGCTCATGGTCTTAAAGCCTCAGCCAAAGAGGACATTCCTTGGTTGATTCTTAGCCCTTTGTGCTTCAGAGCATCATTCAGGGTGTGAATGATGGAGCAAAGTAGTTCACTGTGTAAAAAACAGGAGGGAAAGAGGTGGGGAGGGAAAGAGAAAGAGAGAGAGAGAAAAATACAGCACCAATAGACTTCCCTGTCTTACCTAAATTTCACCTCCTGGGGGTCTATTTCCCCTCAAAATCCCATTCAATCCTGAACCTATCATTGGATTAATCTATTGATGTGTTCAGCCCCTCTCCGTCCATTCATTTTCTGAAAATCTTATCTTTTAACATTTCTTCATTGGACTGTTAACATGTGATACTTCAGAGATCATTTTAGATCCAACTCTCCTCTGCCCACACACGCAATAGAAACTTGCATGGACCCATCATGTGTTGGTACCATCATTTCCCTCCTCCCTGCACCCATTCCGCTAAGGGCCCTCCTCAGTGGGGTCATTGATATTCCCCCTGGGGTTGCAGGTTATGAGATGTAAGAGCATCAGTCAGTCATAGTAAGGGGATGGGCAATGCCTCTGGACACTCCCATCAACTCTGTGGCTCTTAAAATCTTTCCACCTTCTCTTCTGCAAAATTCTCCAAGTCATTGTGGGCATGTTTTAAATTTACTTTAGTGTTGTGCTCTAGGCAGGCTCTGGATTTCTGCTTTGGTGTTTTGGAGTCTCCTCAGTGTCTGTCTCCATGCCCCTGGTGCTGGTTGGCAGGCTCACTACTGAAGCAGCCTCTTGCTCATCTTGCCAATTCCTCTGTGGTTTCACCTGGGCCCTGACTGATATACCTGTTCTAGCTGCCTTCTGATTCTCTAAAGGAGAATGAGGTCAGTATAGGTTCAGTGGGATAAGCATTATTAATTAAGATGGATTTTGATGGGCTTAGCCTCTCTTTTGGCTAAAGACTAGTGGGAGCTTCTTGATAAAGTCCATGATCTTGGTCTCCATAGGATTCTGACTTGGTTCCCAGTTCCAGCTAAGCCTTCCTTTACAATGAATGAATCTCTCACACAATCAGAGAGCCAACTTATCTGCAAACAGGGGACACTGCTATCTAATAGCCCATCTGTTGATTGGATATTTTCAGTTTTGTTTTTATTTGCTCCACATGTCTTTCTGTGTCTGGCACATGACATTTACCTTATTTGTAATTTTTTGATAAATGTTAATGTAAATTATCATAATATCTCTATTAATTTAATTCTAACCAACAATGTGCCAGTATTCCTTTTCCTCTACAACCTTGAAAACACTTTATCACTTCTACATTTTGATAATATCTATTCTAATAATGTGAGCTGATATTTCATTGTGACCTTAATTTGCCATTCCTTGAAGGTTAGACATAATCATCAGTGGTTATCCTGTGAGTGTGTGTGTGTGTGTGTGTGTGTGTGTGTGTGTGTGTGTGTAGAGGTTAGAGGTCAGTGTTGGGTGTCTTTCTCGATTCTCACTTTATTTATGAGAAAATGTCTCTCACTGAACCTGGATCTCAACAATTTGGCTAGACTACCTGGTCATCAAGCTCAGTAGATTTCTGTCTATGCCTCTCCAGATCTGGGCTAATTAGTGTACAACACTGATCCCCAGCATTATGCATTTATCCATAGTACTGAGGATCTGAACACAGTCCCCAGGCTTGTCATTTTATTGACTGATCCATCTCCTCAGTTTCATATCTCTATCTATCTATCTATCTATCTATCTATCTATCTATCTATCTATCATCCATCTATCATCAATCATCTATCATCTATCATCTATCTATCATCTATCTATCATTAATCATCATTAATCATCTTCATCTATCTATCTATCTATCTATCTATCTATCTATCTATCTATCCATCTATCTACTATCTATCTATCTGTTGGTCTATCATCATCATCATCAATCATCTATCTATCATCTATCTATCATCTGTCTATCTATCTACCTATCATCTATCTATACATCTATCTATCTACTATCTATCTGTTGGTCTATCTATCTATCTATCTCATCATCATCATCATCATCATCATCAATCATCTATCTATCATCTGTCTATCTATCTAACTAGCATCTATCTATGTATCCATCTACCTATCTATCATCTACCTATCTATCATCTATCTATCTACTATCTATCTATCTATTGGTCTATCTAGCTATCTATCTCTGTGTGTGAACACTAATGAAACTATTTTCTCTTTATTTATATTTTTTGACAACTATCTGTTCATATAATTAGCTTATTTTTAAATCAGGTTGCTTTATTGCTAATGAATTGAGGTCTTTATACATTTTGGATACTAAACTGTTAATGCAGGTATGGCTTATAAATATACCTTATCATTCCATAGATGATTAATTTTGTTAATTGTTTCCTTTGATGAGAGCTGAAATGGTTACCTGTGAAGTTGTAGAGACGGAGAGAGTTACAGTCATAAATGCCAAATAAATGCAGCTTTACTTGTTTACTACTAAAGCATAGATACATGAGCATGAATTAAATAATGGTGGAAGTGCTTTTAGGTGGAGTGTGGAGAAATGAATTCATCAAACATGGATTCCTTAGAGGCATACTGAAATAAATCCAGTTGAGTCCGTCTTAACTTCTAAAAACTTTCTTCACCTTTGGAAAGAAAAATTTGTTTTCTTCCATCCACTGGCTATGCTTCCTCATGACCTCTGATCCCTCCCCTTCCACATCTTCCATCCTTTTGTTATTTATAAGAGCATTTATTCAAAGTGATATTATCTAGCAAAATGAATTTTAGTGGGATAATTTATGAAACAAATTACTTCCAAACAAACAGCTTGAAAAATAAGAATGTGACTCTGAATATGAATGTTTCTGGGGATGTATTAGTAAAATACCACCTGTCAAAAAATGAGTAATGAATTTCACTCTAACTCTTCTGTCTTGAGTATTATCTATGTAAGTTGTATAAGGATATATTTGGTGCTAATTCATTATTAAATATGAATATGTAAATAGTAAACATACTTGACTTCTTCTTTTAGTCATATCTAACACACAAACAGGTCTTACTTCCCACAATTTCAGTATCTGACCCAAAGCATCCAATTCTGCAACTTCACACTAGAGCATTGTCTGTGGCCTGAGGAAACAGTCACTTTCTACTTAACTTTAGTCTCCTCGATCGGACACATAAGATCTCAACATCCACTTATGTCCAGATATCTCCTCGGCCACTCCCAACCCTAAGCCAAGGAGTGGTGTCCAGGGAGCACTTGCCTCATGCCTGTGCCCTCTTCAGAGCATTTCCCTGAAGCTCATCCTAACTGGTTCCTTCCTGCACTGTGCATTCCAGCTTGAGAAGGACATTCACCTATCGGTATGACTCATTCAACCCATGGAAGTTCACAGGTCTGTCAATCCATAATAACATTTTGAAGACATAATTTATCACTGAATAATGTTCTTCCCACCCACTGTAGTCTAATGCTCTGAGATCAGACATCTAATAAGGTGTGCCCATTGCTCTATAGTCAACACAGAGAACCATCCTGTTCCCATGGAATGAAATTATAAATGAATGCAACCTCATATGGAATATGTGTATCATTTTATTTTCCTGGAATGCAAAATTGAATTAATGTTTCAAAGGTGAAACTAACTGCTTAGTGCTGTCTTCTGCTCAATAAAATGAGTTCCAAAACAGAATGTAATATAGAAGTTATTCCAAATGTAAAATGTATTATTCAATATGGAATATGTAAGTTATTCTTAGTAGTAATATTTTAAACAATAATATTTGCCTTCTGTAGAAGACAGCTTCAGGTTCACTGAGATGAACTTATAGACCAGGCACAGTTATAGAGGAAGAGATTTATTGAAGCTTACAGTTCCAGGGGAAGTTCCATAATGGCAGAAGAAGCTGGCCTGCTTTCCCAGGACCAAACACAGAGAGAAAAGCCAAAAGCAACACAGCACAGCACACTTCAGGAAGTCCAGCTAGACTTTGCATATCTTTAGATTGAAATTGTACACCTACCATTACACCTTAGGGCTGGACCCTAAGATCCACCCAGTGAAATTGCCTCTAGCTAGATGCTGCAGATCCAAACTACAAGCTAATAAAACACTGAATATATTGGGGGACATCTATTCACACTACCACACCTTCTAATTTAGAACATTAATTTTTATTATAGGAAATAAATATCTTTATTTTGAAAGATGAATTTTGACTATGGTATTTTTGGTATGAGAAGGATACATGGTAGGGACTGCTTGCAATAAAACAGACAAGATTGGCTAGGTGCTGAATGATGCCCTTTTTATTAATTGGAGTTTATTTTATTTTCCTGACATTTAAAAACAGTTTTCCTCTTCATGCTAGGGAAATTTCTCAGTAGGTAAAGTGCTTATCACATAAAGAGCATCTGAATGTGGAAGCCAGCACCCACTGCAAATGTGGGAGGACATGGTAGTCTACCTGTAATTCCAGTACTCAGGGGTTAGAGGCAAAGGATGCCTAGGCTAAGCCAGCTAGCTAGACTAGATGAACTGGACAGCTCAGGGCACAAGTGAGTGACCTTGTTTCAGTAAATAAAATGGAGTATGATCAAGAAAGAAACCCACAATTAATCTGACCTATACACAGAGGTACACACACATGTACCTGCACACACTTGTGCACTCACATTTACATGAAGAACCCCATATATACACATCTAGCAAAAAATCTGTGCTGTTTGTCAGTCTGACCAAGACCTACTTTTACCATCTGTCCATGCTCTGCTTGCTTTGTAAATAGGAGCTATATTGTTTTATATTATTTTTAATTTTAAAAACTACAACATTCTTTATTTCATCCTTGTTTTATTACCTAATTATTTGCAGTAACAAATATTACTCAGGACTATAATTTTAGAATTAGTTTATCTACAAATGGCTCCCCAGTAATGTTTTTTTCCAGTAGTGTTTTAATAAATATTGTGTTGTCAGAAATGTATCACTCTCTGCATCCAGAGAACAGAGTGACAGAAAATTGTAAAGATGTTGACACAGTAAGTAAATTTGATGCTCTTTTGATTACATTTAAAATGATTTTTTTTTTATTATTAGAGTTTGAAATAACAATGCTTTAAAGTTCTTTTTTCTCTTCATCCAGTTTTGTTCAACGGATTTTATGTGTTTAATGTCATAGGCATTAGGTTCTGTGAAAATGAGCTGAATTCAGAAATAAAATTTTCAGAGCTTAGACCTTTACAAACTGTTTCATGCTCTGAAGATATTTTGTTTGCTTTATTATTACTATTATACTTACCTGCTGTATAATGGGAAGTGGAACAGTCATCTTCTTTATGTGTATTCCATTCTAAGTAATTCCTGCACAATGGAGTAAGGCTGAGGATAATTAACTGCTCAGATCACAGTCTTCAGCAGTGTTATTAAGCAAAATAACCAATGTCTTCCATTACCCACGTGACTTCCCATTCACTTTGCCTAAAGGAATTCATGCCTTTCCACTACCTCTTTTTCTCTTCCCCACCTTCATCTCTCCTCTTTGCTTCTTTCCATTTCCTTAAAATAACTATCATACACTATGTGGCCCTTAAACTGTAATAAATAGATAAGCTACTGAATATTTTTCCTGTATAATTTTTCTAGAATAAACTGTAAGAGATAATTAGCTTCTCAGATTTTATAAAGAATTTCTTTAAGCTTTGAATTACTTTCAATTGCAACAATCAGAGGAAGAGGACTTAGTTCAGAACTGAATTTAAAGAAATGAATTATTGAGATTTCTCCACATACAGAATCCTAGATAAATGTGGTCCCCGCTACATTACTTGGTCCAAAAAAGATGAACAGTACTTCACTTCATTTGATATTTATTATGAATGGTCCTAATAAGAGCATTAAGGGGAGCAGGGCTGCATGATTTATTCTCAGCACTAAGAAATGGAAAGTTTGATTCTGTTTTGAAATTTGTATTTAGTTTAATGCAGTCACTTTCTGTTCCGAATCTGTTTTTAGGGTCTATGTTGGTTCAGATAGAATATGGTCCTCCTCCCCAAAATGCTCACATCTTGAAGGCTTAGTCTGTTTCAGGCATCACTACTAAGAGTTGATTGGATCATGAGGGTGCTAACACCATTTAATCCACAGGAACAATTTCTGCATGGGTTCTCAGGAGATGGAGCTTTCTGAACTATAAGACAATTATTTTTTTAAATATTTACTTATTTATTTATTTATTGAGAAAGATACAGGGAAAGAGGGGAGAAAAGGGAGAGAATGGGTGTACCAAGGCCTCCAGCCATTGCAGACAAACTCCAGATGCATGAGCCACTTTGTGCATCTGGCTTATGTGGGTTCTGGGGCATGTAAACTGGTTACTTTCCCTTTGTCAGCAAGCACCATAAGTGCTAAAAATGTCCCAAGCCCATATATATTTTTAAATTATTAATTTATTTATGAGAGAGAGAGAGAGAAAGAGAGAAAGGCAGATATAGAGAGAATGGATGCACCAGGGCCTCCAGCCAATGTAAATGAACTCCAGATGCATGCACCACCCTTTGTATCTAGGTTATGTATGTACTGAGGAATCAAACCTTAGCCCTTAGGCTTTGCAGGCAAGCACCTTAACCAATAAGCCCTTTCTCCAGCCCACTATCATTATCGTTATCATTATTATTATTATTATTTTTGAGCATGGTAAATTAGAAATTATTTAACTCAAGTGGGAATTGTATTAAGGCCATTTCCATCAGAGGGGAGCCTTGTATTTTTCTTCCCTCTTTACTCATCCTTATTCCAGAACTTGAGGAATGAATATGATGAGCACATTTTCCACAAAGTATATGAGGATGAATGACTGGGAAAGGAAGGATGATATTATATCATATATTGAATGTGACATTGGATGTGACAAGTGGTTCCTGGGCAAATACTGGTTATCTCAAGTAAGTTTACCATTCTAGGGCAAAGCTGACTATTTTAGGGTCAAGTATCTGTACAACATTTTTTTTTCCCATCATAAGATCAATGCTAAGAATAACAAATACCTAAAAGGTATTTGTACATTGTTGGTCACAGTGATGTCATTAGACTACATCAAGAGGATTTCCAGTAAACATTTTATCATCTATGGGAGTTAACGAGTAATGACAGAACAAGCACTGCATTCCAGTCAATGGAGAGGTTATTGGGGGTCTATAAAATGAAAGTTCAAACAATCCCCATCCCAGTTCATCTTTCTCTGCCTCTAGTGGAATCTCAGCGATAGATTTTGGCATAACAGTGAAGAGAAAAGTCTCCCTTGAGCCAAACCTTTCAGATACTCACTCCAATGTGAATATAAGTAACACTTCCACAGGACATGCTTTTAAAAGGGTATATGGCCAATGTTTTTCTCACTCTCTATAGATATTACAAATTGTAAAAATGGCCATTGTCATATTTCAAATGTGTTAAAAGGAAATTATTGCAGGTTTTGCTTTAAAATTGCACAACTTTGAAGTGTGTACTACATAATCTAGTGTTAGCATATAAGTGTATTTCCCATTAATTACATATGGAACACATCTATAGACCACACCTAAATATGTAAACTTAGTGTTATCTTATAAAAATGTTTATCATTAATTACTTATGAAGCATATCTAGATTATACCAAGGTATGAAGACTTAGTGTTAGCATATAAGAATATTCTTTTCATTAAATACATATGGAAATATATCTAAATATTATTCCTAAGTATGCAAACTTATTTTTCATTAACTCAGTAAGAAGCACAGAATATATACTCTGGTGAGATATCAATACTTGCAAATTTTATCTACTTGATGATGCTTGCCTCCCCCAGACACACTTAACACAGGAAATTTGCACCTCTAACCAACTCATCCCTAAGATCCCCGATATTGAGCTATTAAAATATTTGTATTGTGTATGAGGATTTTCAAGATGAAAGACAACAAGATCCAGCTCCTTCTAAAGTGAGATAATGCCAAAAGGTCAGTCCATGAACCTTATAATAACAAACAGCAGTAACTGAACACCCATGGCTGCAATGCAGTTTTAGCTAGCATCACCTTTTGCATACTTTAGGAAAGTCAGGTATATTAAAAGAATGAAACTTAACACATACATGCTATAACTTAGTGATTGTAAGACATAGTTTCCTAGGCTTCCACAAGCATCTGCAAACCATGTGCTTAGCCCCTCAGTGATATCAGCAAAACAATTGTAAGTGCTCTGAGCAATGATTGAACCTAATGGTTGGCCAGGGATATTATACCACTGTAATTTTTCTTAAAAAAAAAAAGAAGCATACAGACAAAATCCTGTGGTAAATATAATTTTAAATCATCAGCTTTTTCTCAAAGAACTTAAATCTATCACTCTTATCCCCAAAGTTCAACCCTTCTAGTAAAGAGAAACTTATTGTACAAATAAAATAACACACCTCAGTTTCCATTTGCAGCTTAGGCCATTAGGGATATTTAGGGGATAAAGAGAGTAGAAACAAAATTTATAATAATCACAGAAAAATTTGAATTCTCATACCCTGCATGTACTCATTTATAGAGTACAGAGATACATAAGGCTATCATATTGATGAATAATTAAAGAAAAATTAAATTATGACCATTATATTCAATATACCAAAACAGGTTTGTGAACTAATACACATGGAAGTATTTTTAAGCAAAATATAAATGGAAAACTCATCTTCCCATTCCAGGCTAAATGATCGTGAAGCAGAGAGTTCAATAGACCACACTATAATCAATTGTCATATCATCATATAAACTAACTTATTAAACATTAAATTGTAATAACACAGATATCTGGATGTTATAGTAGCAATAATATGGTGACTTTAATGTTTCTATATCTATATACAGAAACATTTTAGGAAAACAGGATTAAACACATTTATGTTGAAGCATATATTTAAAGCCATCTCTAAAAATCATTTTATAATTATCTCATACTTCAGCAGAAGTAGAATCTGTTATTGGCTTTATGTACTTAGAGAAAAGGCCAAGTATGTGTTCCATAATTATCTAGAACTCTGCATTGGTAAGAGAAGCCTTCCTGTTTCCTGCTGCCTGAAAAATCAATGCATCTTTACATGAAATCAGGAAGTCTGTGAACTATGGCAGCTAGCTCCAAATGTTTGGGCAGTATTTATGCAAACCAAGGTGATAACATTTAGGCAGTAATTATCACCTCTGAATAGGCTCCACCACATACCTTCACCACTGCAAATTAAGGACACAGTAAATGAATATTTAGAGAGACTTTTCAATCAACTAATCTTCCAGGCTGGGTACGGAGAATGATTTTAGCAATCCATAGGCCATGAAAGCATGAAAGAGCTTGTGAAAGAGCCTGGAGGGAACACCTTCACCATCTAGTCAGGTGAGCTCAGGTAAACAGAAGCGTATGTGGAATGAATGCTGTCCAGAATCTGAATCTGACACCACCTCTCACAACTGAGAAATAATTGCAGGGTGTTTATAAGCCACTTCCTTGTGGCATGTCGATTGTAAGGCATGAATAGTCCGAGTAGGCAATGTATGTTAGATGGTGAGTTTTCTGGGCTTACCTCAGCCTTTGAAGCTGTTCCTGCAGCTGAGGGGTCTACATCTACTTTTCGTAAGGTCTCCACTGAAACTGCTTCTTCACCAAGCAAGTGTTTGAGGGACATGAGCCATGAAGAAACTGGGAAGATCTATGATCATCCTCGAATCTGTTGCAGAAGTGACCTCATCTTACCATGTATCAGGGTGGACCTCGATCTCTAAACATAAGGATAGTTGGAGTGTCTGATTCTTCCTTCTCGGACACAGAAGCTTCGAGATGGAAGGGGTTTTCCCCTCATTAGATAAAATGGAAATACTATGGTAGATCTTCTCCCCTTCCCCCGCCCCGGTCCCAGAGGTATACTTGTGAGGAAGTGATAGGTAGAAAAACTTGAAAAGAACATACACCCTTTCTCGATCATCACAATAATTGAATTTTGTCTCTGGAGTTTTAATTTGAGCAAGTTTATGTGCTGATTGTTTAAATACATGTTTTATTCCAGCGTAAGCAACATTGTTATCCAACATTTATTCAAAGAAGAAATCATTACTGTCTATTTCCACTTATCCTGAAAGTGAGATGTTTTAATGCACACTTTCAGGGGTTGGATAAAAGTACTTTATCTGACTGTATTTCTGTTACTAGCCCATGAATTTCAACCTTCCCCTCTCTTCCCCTTTATCCATTCAAACACTGCTTCATAATATGGGTGTCCCTTGTTGAAGACAATTTGTATTTCTACACCTATCCCAGTCTCAATAAAGTATTGCCCTAATGCTTAGAATAATTAGAAATTACACTTTCCATGTAAAATGTTTTATTTATGAATTTGCATGAAGACAGAAAGTGGGACAGAGAGGACACAGGACATCAGGGCCTTTTGATACTGTACAGGAACTCCAGGTGCCATTGCCACTTTGTGCATCTGGCTTTGCCTGAGTGCTAGGGAATGGAACCCAGGCTGTTAGGCTTTACAAATAAACACCTTAACTTGCAAGTCATCTATCTAGGCCCTATTTCCACATTTAGACCAAAATCTCAACAAAATAGTTCATCCAGTTATGCAGATAGCACTGTAAGGTATTTAAGATCCAAGGTTTCAAATCATTTCACATGGCTCTTGCAAATCAGTTACAAAAGACCAAATATCCCATGGTCTTGGTTCTAGCACTGATGACCCCACTCCTCTTGTAATAATTTTCTGTTGTAGTTACCTTTGCAATGCTAGGACAAAAGACTTCACCAAAAGCAGACCCTAATTTAAATTTTATTTCAATGCATATTTTAATATTCAGTCATTTAAAAATATTTCCTTCTATTATTTTTAATCAAAACTTAGGAATCAAAATATAAAGTTGAATCCTGGGCCCTTAAAAATTCAATGTATTTGTTTATTTGTATTATGTTAATATTTTTGATAAATAGGAAGATATCATGTTTAAATTTTCATATATATTATATAAATTACAGTTTATCATCCAAAGACCCTGATTAAATAGGAAAATAGTATTCTGACTTGTGGCTGAATTAAATCAAGCCATACTATGTGGATTGGGTCACTTAGATGATGTGATACCCAGTACATAAAGTCTAGATTTCAGGCCTTCGAGTCCTTCCTGTACAAACATCTGGCTCTTTCTAAAGTCTATATAGTTACAACATTCAAGATCAAAGCATTCAATCCTCATTTTAGATTAAAAAAAAAAAAAAGTTTTTCTCCTTGAATGTAACTTTAAGCAACTTAGACTCATTTTTTTTTTTTTTCAGAAACACTTTTGTATGGGGCTGAGGAAATGGCTCAGTGGCTAAAGCCTGCTGACTCAGGATCAGTTCCCCAGCCATCCATGTGTAGCCTAACAGGGATTCATTTGCAGCTGCAATAAACCCTGGTGCTATTATCAATAAACACACACACTCACGCATGTACGCACACACGCAGGCACTTACTCACGCGCGCACGCACACACACACACATGCACACACACACACACTCACACGTGCATGCATTAATAACTAAAATCTAGAGCAAGTGAGATGACTCAGCAGTTAAAGGCCATTGCTTGAAATACCTGTTTGGTTTCCCCAGTACCCACACAAAGCCAGATGCACAAAGTGGCACATGTATCTGAAGTGAGTCTCTTGAGTGCCCATTCTCTGTGTCTTTTTTCTTTCTCCATCAAATAAATAAATATTAAAAGAAAAGTAAAGAAAATTTTAAGATACAAAAGAAACACTCATAGCTGGTTTTAAATTTTAAGTCATAGACAGAATTCTGGGATTAAATTACGTGCCTTCATGCCTGGCAATTTTCTGTATTTAGGCAAAATTTTGCAAACCCAAAACCTGCTAAAAATTTAATAGTCATAAGTCTTAAAAGCACATGTCTTTAAATAATAGCATATATTTTATGTAAATTGTATATTTCCATACAGTTAAGAAACAGTAGGTTATAGATGTGTGTTTAATCATGTATTTCTCTTTCTCATTTGGTTATTCACTGTTTCTCTTGACCCTTTCATTTCTGTGCTAAAATTATGGTTGAACTTTAAAGAAATATGCTTTAAAAAGAGACAACGAGGCAGTTAAAACAGGTCTTAAGCTTGTACTCCATCCTTTAAATTCATATTATTGAAAGTAAATTACAACATTTTTATATTCAAAGCATATGTAATTTTCTTTTTATAAATTTCTTCACATACTGCATTGAATAATTCCTTGTCCTGAAAAGAGGAATAGAATATTTTATTTTTATTGTTATGACCCTTTATAACAGACACTCCTTTTCATTAATCTGGGACAAAATCAAATAATGGAAGATTTTCAAATATATTCACTACATAAATTTTAGATTAGACTTGCCAGAATCAAAGTCCTAAATTGTCTAAGAAAACATAGTTTTAAATTGCTACTTTAGAAGAATAGCTATTATAAAACCTATGACTGAATCATATTCATGGTAGATTATAATTTAAGAACACTGGATATTTTAAAAGTGGATAAAATAAACGCATAGGTCAATTTCCATATGCTAGCTATTACAAATTTGTTTAAATTCCTCTCTCTCTCTTACTAAATCCCAACTACTAATTGCAAATACATTTTATATATGCATTTAAATCATCTTTCTTTGACTACAACTTTCCAATTTTTAATTTTTTTTAGAGCGAGTGAGAGAGAGAGAGACAAAAAGAGAAATATGATTGGTGTGCCAGGTCCTCAGCCACTGAAATCAAACTCCAGACACTTGCACCACCTAGTGGGCATATATGACCTTGTTCTTGCCTCACCTTTGTGTATATGACTCATGTGGGATCTAGAGAGTTGAACATGGGTCCTTAGGTTTCACAGGCAATCATCTTAACTTCCAAGCCATCTCTCCAGCCCTCCAATTTTTATTAATAGTTAAATTACATATCAATTATTATAAGTATGTATGAATTGCTTCTAAACAGGTATCTTTCAGAATTTTTCTACAAATAGAACTAGATATCACACACATATGTATTATCTTCAAAACTATTAGTCTACTCTTTCCTGTGAGTAAGTATCTGATTGGAAGCAAGTTAAGGAAGAAAATGGAGATTATGGCTTCTAGTTTGGAGCAAGAGATGCCCTGTTCACAATGCATAAAACCTCCCACAAGGTCCCACTTCTACAAAATCAAAACACAAATCAATTGCTTCTAATTTATAATGGCACAGAGTAAACATTCCCATTCTAAACTGGAGCAAAGCCCAGCAGGGAAAATACTGAATCCTTCAACTCACCATCTGGTATCTGGGAATTGTGATGCAACTGAATGTGTTCAAAAATCTTGGGTAGCCCAGATCCTAGCATTCTTCTGCCTCTAGGAGACATAGCCTGTCTCTTGGTCTGGCTCTTCTTTAATCTTCTAGCCTTCCTTGGTGAATGTTTCATGGTCTGGGCATCCCCAATATCCTGCAATCTGCATGTCAACAGATTTAATCTTCATGACTTTCAGCAATGGCCTCTCAGGGCCTCATTGAAGGGGATCTGAGCCTACCTCACATTAACCATCCTAAGCAGGTCTCTGAAACTGCCCTGCAAGACACCATGCCCCACACAACCTTGCATTTTTCATTGATGTACACCCAATACCACTTGGACAATGCCACCTAGTCCTACTTATTGCTTGGAATGAAGCTTCGCCACCTTGCACCTCATATACAGCAGTCTCTTTGTACTGAAATTTGGGAAACACTTCCCTAGGCTGTTGTTTTCCAGTGGCTGGAAACTTATCCAATATTCTCCTTTCAGGCCTTTACCCCTAAAGCGTTGAAGTAATTTCAATCTGCTCCCAGGGTATCTTTGCTATTTTCTTAGTGCAAAGCAGTAGGTTTCTCTTTAATGGTGCTAATCTCTTTAATAATTATAGCTGGCCCCACAGCACGAGCACAGTCACTGTGGGGAATTATAAACTTGTTCTTTTCCTCAGAAAAGGGTATATTATTCACATATTTGGCTCTTTTTCTTGAGCCCTTTCAGTGTAGATATGAGTTTAAGTACAGCCAGCAATGCCACACCACAGACAGAATGCTCATCTGCCTTGAAAAATTCCTCCACTGAACAATTTAGTCCATTACCTTTAAATTCAAATTGATTCTCACTCATGTTATCAGTACATAGGTGTGAGATTCTTTGCCAACATATCACACAAACTACTTTTAGCCTCATCCTTGAGAGAGACCCATTCCCCTCTGAATCCTTTGAGCCTAGCCTTCACTTCCATGTTTCTCTCAGGATTCTGCTCTACCAAACACCCTCTGGAATGTTCCATTAAGCTCTATTTATAGCATTTTAAAGGCTTCACTTGGCACATTCTTCCACATTCTTCCCACAAAACAGTAGGAAGACCTACCAACCACACAGTCATGTTTATCACAGCAACAACCAGGTTCCAGTACCAGTTTTGGCAATAGTTACTCTACTCCTTTCTGTGAGTTACAGGAAGCAACTTAATGGGAGAAGGGATTTATTTTGGCTTGCAACTTCAATGCATATATCCTAATGTGGTAGGGAACCACTTTTTTTTTTTTTTTTTTTTTTTAAACACAACAAATCAGTCAGGGTACAAAGAGTAAAAAGCAAGTTAGTCCTAACCACCACCCAGTTCCTCCAGCAAAACTCCACCTCCTAAAATTTCTACTACTTTAGCACAGTGCTTGTAAGCTGGGAACCAAAGGTTCAAGTACATGTTCATATGGAGGGGCATTTCAAATTCAAACCAGGATGAAAATAAAGTGTGATTTTTCGGAATCGCTTTAAATTTTCACACCTTAATGACATGTTTTAACATTTTTTTTTAATTTGATTTTTTGAGGTAGGCTCTCACTCTAGCCCAGGCTGAACTGGAATTCACTATGTAGTTGCAGGGTGGCCTCGAATTCATGGCGATCCTCCTACTTCTGTCTCCAGGGTGCTGAGATTAAAGGTAAGTACTACCACACGTTGCTCTGTTTTAACTATTAATAGTTAATTAATTATGTCACTGTGCCCAAAATCAATAAACTTTACCAAGTCTCTGACTCAAGGTAAATTGTGTGCACACCAGAGATTTGACACTAAAAGTCAGCATCTTCTCTTGCCTAGGTAATACATCTAAATACATTTGTGTATATTTGGAGAAAGTGATACTATGGAATCAGACCAGCTAACATTTCTCATCTCATTGGACACATTCTTTTTTTGAGGAAATTCGCTGATCTTTGCATCATCCCTTGCAGAACAAATTATACTTTAAGAACCTTCCTTGCACCCACACAAAGCATTCTTTTTTGAACAAAAGAGACCATAGTTTTTCAGTGCTTCATTCAATAGTTTTGTCATGTCAAATTATTATTAGATGCAAATTCTTTTTACTATTTTAGCTTTTTGACTTGATTTTTAAAATTTAATTTAAATTATTGGGAGGCAGATAGATAAGAAGAAAGAATGGGTGTGCCAGGGCTTCTTACCACTGTGAATGGACTCCAGACACATAAGCCACCTTGTGCATCTGGCTTTATGTGGGTATTAGGGAATTGATCCTGGGTAGCTAAGCTTTGCAGGCACAGCCTTAAGTGCTGAGCCATTTCTCTGGCCCCATTGGCTTGCATTTTATTGAGGCATTTGATATATTTACCAAATGAAAGTAAATGCTTAAAGAATTTTTAATAGGTAAACAGTTTATGTAAATAATAGATATGTTGAAGACAAATTTCTGATAATATGAAGGTGCTGAAGATAGCTATTGTCTAGTTGATATTTACTTGAATGTAAGTTAGTATACAGGTGGGACAAAATTATTTTATCTTTCATTCACACACCATATGCCAACACTGAAGTCACAAGTGAAATCTATATTGGATACACACATAATTTCAGTATTTAGAACAATATCAAGTCCAATAAGAGTAGATACTGGAATGTATGTGGGATGTTAATGATCAGTGAGTACACTGCTAGTGAAATACCCATACCCAGTGGTGGGCTCATGTCAGAACAGCAACAGGAATGACCACAATGATTTCCCCTGAAAGACAGAGTGGATGCAGTGTTCAGAGCAGAGTTTCCATCCTTTCTCAGTTTCTGTTGCTTTATGTGTAATTTATCTTCTTTGTCAAATGGACCAAATTTATTATGTACTAAGAGAGGAGTCATATATCTGGGTGTGTGTGTAAGGGCATTTACAGAGGACTAAATGGGGAAAAGTTTTAACTTGAATAGGAATGGTGCTATGACAACGGTGGGGAAGCCTTACAAAAGGACAAAAGTGAAAGAGAGTAAAGCACTGGTATCCAACTTTCTTCCTAGCTCACTGTGACACAAACTTCTCTGCTGTATCTGAAATCATGAGCCACAATAAGTCTTTCCTCACATTAATTGTGTCTGACAGGTATCTTCAGGACAATGACAAGCAACTTATACACTCTACTTCAAAAATAATGCAATTTCCTTCCTTATTTTCATGTGAAGTCCATGGTAAGTCCTTTGACTGCATTATTAGTGTTAATTGACCCGGTGAAGCACAGTTCCCAATTCTAACATTCTCAGTAACATTCATACTTATAACTGAAATTTATTTTTTTTCATGTGTATATGTGTGTGGCGTGTATACATGTGTGTATCCATGTTCATAAATGTATGTGTAGATATCATGTGCATATGTGTGAGAAAAACAAATGTTAAATGTTGATTGTCTATATCAATTTCTTTTCTATCTCATTTTTTTGAGACAGGGTATCTCACTGAACCCTGGACTCCCCGACACGACTAGACTAGCTACTCTGAGATCTTGGGGATTTGTCTGTGTCTGCCTGGACAGATCTAAGATTACAGGTGAAAATGACACTGACTGAATTTGACGTAGTTGCTGGGGATTCAAACTTTGTTGTGGGAAATACTTTATTCTTGACTGTGTAGACAGCTTCACTTTGCTAGGACATGGATTATGGGAGGAAGGGGTTTAATTTGACCTTATGGATCCAGGGATTCCATACATTCTGGCAAACTGAAACCACAAAACAACTAGCAACACCCAAAACCAGCAAGCACAAATAGGCAACAAGCAGGGCATCAGAGCTCACACTACTTTCTTCCACCTTTAGGCTGGAATTCAGATCTGCCCCCAGTGACACCTCCTCTGGCCAGGTGGGTGGAGATCCAAATCACAAGCTTCAATAAAATGCCTGAATCTATGGGAGACATACATTCAGACTACCACACTGACGGTCTCCAATTTCCTGGAGACCAAAATGTCCTATCTGTGATATCTAATGGGTAGAAAAAGTCAAGCATCAGTCATGCGTGGTGGTGCACTCTTTTAATACCAGCACTCAGGAGGAAGAGGTAGGAGGATTGTTGTACATTCAAGGCTACCTTGAGACTACATGGTGAATTCCAGGTCAGCCTGAGCTAGAGTGAGACCCTGCCTTGAAAAACAGAAAAAAAAAAAAAAAAAAAAAAGTCAAGCATCAAACTCTACCGAATCTTTATTAAACTTTTATTTCTTTTACTGTACTGTATCTCCTGATGTTCATAAGTTCACTATTTAAAAAAAAAGTAATGTTTACATTGCATGTAATGTGATACTGTTGAAGCCTGCCTGTGATCCGTCGAGGTTCACTAAAATCCAATGGTGCGGGCTTCTTTAATCATACGGTCATGCAATGATTCCATATCAGATAACACAGAGGTAGTGTATGTAGTTTGGTATTGCCAGTAAAAAGAGATTTTTATCATATTTTCTTAGTTTATCTTTGTTCACTTAAATATGGGTTATACTGATCAAGATGATTTTTGAGACAAATACAAACTCAGGTTTGTCATGTCATGCTATGAAACAGAAAGGTATTTCCATTTCAGCTCTTTTGTTCAATATGGTAAGATACACAATGGTAAAAATTTCACTTTCTATACCCATTGAATAGCATCTATTGACATATGAAATTAATGGTTGCCTCATTCTTTCTTCTATTAAACACAGTCTAATACCACTTCAGTAGTGTTTAATGTCTGGGTTAAGATAGGGAGACATAGTGAAACAACTGACTGTCTTAAAAAGTTGTGCTCCCTGACAATCTTATTGAGAATATGATTGGTTTCTTTGAGCTCTCACAATCGGATGATGGCAATTTTGTACCAGGGTATTTCTACAAGTGTTTATTGACATTTGAAAGTCAGTGAGAATTATACTAGAAAAGGGGCATTTTATAATCCACAAGAATGCCTGCCCTGTATTATTTTATGGGAGGAGTGGTTTATGGCATGAGGTTGCAGTTTTTTTTTTTTCCTCCTTGTTGGTTATCTGTGTGTTTCTCCCTCTTCCAGATTTTACCCAACTTGCAATTCTTCTTAGGAGAATGCATCCTTTTAAATCAATAAGATGGGGGAAAGAAACACAAGTGAATGCTGAATCAGGCCCATTAACACCATGCTAATTATGCAGTGAACACACAGTGCTGTTTACAGTAGATCTTTCTAAGACCTAACCATAACATTAAAACTCAGAGTCCATTCTGGGAGTAGGCAAGTCTCCATAAAAATTTTATTCATCTTGAAAGGCTAATGTTCTTTCATTGCATAACACTGAGAGACATGGTTACTCCTACTTCACCCTCCACAACATCATTAGGTATTTAGATGACCTATAACTCTTTATTGTGCCAGGGAAGTCAGTGACAAGATTGCTTATGATGAGAGAGATGCATTCAAGTATTTTACGTGGAATGGATGCTAGTGAGCCAAATCTGGGTATAGTGTGGAGACATGTGAAGTCAGAAGGCCTTGAAATTTATTATTAAAAATATCAAAATGTGAAGAGAAATGTTCCTTCCCTGGAATTTAGGATTCCCTTATATTTTCAGTTCTTGTAATGCCTCAGATAGCCTGAAGTAGTTAGCCAGATGCCTAGATATCTGTTTCTGTTTTGTGATTGTTTGTTTGTACGTTTGCCTGAATATGGTTTTTGGGCAGCGTGTTGCTGGTGTACGTGTGCATACGTCTGTGTGCATATGTATGAGTATGAATTAATTACATATTTAAAACATCTGCATCAACAGCGTCTGCAGTCCTTCCTCTCTGCTCCAGTCAGTCGGGATGTTTAGACTCATCACTTGGTGTTAGGACCACTCGGAAGACCTGGCTTGTCGGACTCCTGATTGTGGCTCCCGGGGGGTCGGAGCTCCCGGAGCCTGTACCATCTCTATCTGAAGGGGAGGAGAGAAGCCGAAGAGAAAGCGTCGGAGCAAGAGGGTTCTCCTTTCAGCAGCCTGGTCTGGGGCAAACCAGGTCTGGAACTGGGTTCTCACATGAACGCTGCCAATCCCCAACTTCAGCACCGCGGACAGCAGCGCCTCCCGCTCGGAGACCCGGCGCGCATCTCCAGCCTCAGGCCCCCCGCCCCAGCTAATGGACCTGGGCCGGCGGCTTCCTCCTCTCTTTGGCTTGCAAACGAGGCGAGGGCAGGGCAGCAAGGTTCTGACAGCCAGAGGGGTACCGTAAGGAAAAGAGGAGGAAGAGGAGGAGGAGAAAGCAGAGGAGAGGCAAGAGGAAGAGGAGGAGGAGGAGGAGCCGCGGAAGGGACCGGGAAGGGAAGAGGAGGGGAGGCTTCCCTCCGCCTGGCTCGCCCGGGTCTGCAGGCACTGCTGGCGGCGGCGGCGGCGGCGGCGGAGGCATCTCCGGTTCTCGGCTGCTCGGGCTTTCGGCTGCTCAGGCTCCCGGCAGCTCCTGAGATGCTTCCCCGCGCCGCGCTGCGCTGAGGCGGATGAGCAGCGCCGCGCGCCCCGCGCACCCGGGGTCTGCGTGTGAGCTGCGGGCGGGCGGGGGGCGCACCGAGGAGACCCTGCGCCGCTGCGCTGCCCAGCGGCGTCCGGAGCGCGCGCTCGCTCCCTGGCTCGCTGGCTCCCTGGCTGGTTCGCCTGCCCGCCGGGGCGGCCGCTGTACCTCCGAGCCCTGCGCTCTCCAGCTCTCTGCTGCGGGCTCCGAGCTCTCACAAGCCTCCCCACCCGCCCCGCCACGTCCTTTCGTGATTTTTTTTTCCGTGAGAAGAGGGCGGGGTAGGTGTCAGTCCCCTCCTCTCTCAACCCCTCCTTTGCCTTCTCGGTTTGAATTTCTTCCCCCGGCATTTCAGTGGCTGGCAGAGCGCGAGAGCAGAGCCGCACGCAGAAAGAGCCTCTCCCCTTACCGCCACTGCTTCTCTCTCTCTCTCTCACTCAACCACGGATCTGGAGCTTGGGAAGGGGTGAGGGGAGAGGAAGAGCCAGCAGGAGGAGCTTGGCTCCCTCCTTTAGCCTCTGAGCACAGCCCAGCTGCCTGGGAGAACCCCGCCGAGGGACGGACCGCATCTCTGCAGCGAGCTTTTTGGAGTACCGCGAGCGAAGAGGCGAAGGATGGTGGCGGCTCGGCGCGCAGGCTGCGGGGCAGTGCTGTGGCTCTGGACGCTCGGCGGCTTCCTCTGCAGAGCCTGGACGGCGCCCTCGGCGTCCCGTAAGTACCGCTCTCCCCACAGCTTGCTGGGCACCCAGCGGCTCACTGCCGCAGAGGTGCCCGGGCACCCAGGGACCCAGTGGGAGGTGCAGCCTGGGGTTCTCAGCCCCTGGCTTGGGTCTCTCCCCGCGGTCACGCACTTGCAGCTACTGCTGCAGCAGAAACTCCAAACCCAGCGCGCTTGTGTGTGTGTGTGTGTGTGTGTGTGTGTGTGTGTGTGTGTGTGTGGCGGTGAGGGTGGGAGCAACGGAGGGGGGCGCAGAGATACAGCATTTGAAGCTGTTGATGTTTCTGGAAAGTTGTCCCCAGTCCTGAAGATTACTGGGCAACCGCTTGACTAGAGTGATGGGCATGCATGTGCAGGTTCTTGGGAGTTAACAGTCAACATCTTCACTTTGGTTGGGCAGTGAAGTGTCAGTGAGGAACTAGCCAGCAATAAGTTCCTTATTTACGAATTTAACTTTAGTATGGGTTTGAGGAGGGGGGAGAAACGTACTTTTAAGCCGTTTGGGCAATATCGGATTAAAAAGTAAATGCCTTTTTAGCATCTGTTAATTAAAATGAAAGGCAACTTGAGTCCAATATTGTAAAAGGAACACTACTTTAATTCCTTGGTAGTTTGAGGTAATGGATATGACTCATGCAAGCCAGGACTTGGGACAGTCAAATGTCGTTAATGGAATAATGAAGAAATGGCTCTAGAGAGTTTTCTGGAAATTGTTGTTGCCAAAATGTAGATCTCTGTGTTTTTTAGAGAGGGAGGGAGGAAGAGAAGAGGGAGGGGGGGGGGGGGGAGGAAGGAAGGAAAGAAATGGAAGATTCCAGCCCATTTTCTGCATTGCTTTGGAAGTGCAGTGCGTACTGTGCGTGAATAGAGGAAAGGCATGGTTGGTCTTTTGGCAGAGGTAGAGTTAAAGAGAAAGATCACCTCGAAGCACTTGGTATGATGTTGGTGATCACATCCTTGTTTCTGAGAATGAATGTGTGTATTGGTGAAGAAGCGTCGTGGAGATGTCAGAATTCAGATAGAAATGTCCATTTAGGGAAAATAATTTTAGTATCTTCCAGACTCATCCCACGTGATGGAGTCCTTGCTCTCTACATGTATTAATGTTCATTTGTCGACATTGCAATATTAATGTCTTTATTTCAGGGTATAAAATATTAACAGGAATAGTCTTGAAAAGGGACTTTATAAGTTGTGGCTAGGAATTGTCTACAATTATATCAGTGGTAGTAGTATTGTGGTATGTTTCCCAAGTGCTGCATCAGCGTCTCTGGCAATGTTCATAGAGAAATTCTACTAAGTGCACTGCTAAGTTGTAATGAACTTGAAAGAAAAATTCGTGGTATTTTCAGAATACAAACTGAACCCCGGGAGGTCAGTATTCCTGATATCTATGTTAATTGAATAGATTTAAACAAATTGTGCCACTGCACTGCTCAATGCTGGTGGTGTTTATACCAATACACATCTACCCTTAGGACATGATTTTCATGAGATCTCAGTCTTGAGGTCCACGAGTGGTTGTCCAGAATTCCCTGCTATGTCTCCTAGAACTTCATAAGTTAACATGAGTTATTCCTTGATTTGAATGCTGAATTTTCCCGAACTTTCCAGAACTCCCTGTTTCATGTTTTTCACAGGCTCAGCCCACAGTGGGTTAATCTGAATCGGTCACAATGGTTTCTGAATTGTGTAGATACCTGTAATCAATGGCTGCCAATATGCCAGAGATTCAAAAGTTACTCTAATAGAAGCACACACTTAATTTTTACTTAGAATTTAACAGAGAAGCACAGCACAGAAACCATCTTTTTTTTTTTTTTTTTTTTTTTTTTTTTTTTTTTAGAGAGATAGTAGTTAGGCTTGGTTATTTAGATTTATATAATTTTTATTCTGCACGTAAAATATAGGAGATAATGGAGATTGGTGTTTATTACATTTTTATTTAAACTGTGAGATTCAAGCCCAAAGTTGGCCTATGTCCTGGAAATTAATTAAAGAATGAGAGCGATATAACATGTCAATAATGAGATTTTCATGCAATTGATACTTTACATTTCAATTTCATGTTACTGATGTCACAAAAATGTTCATTTTACATAATGTATAGTTATGTAGTTATGTATGGAGAGTATCTTAAAAACTGAATTGAAAAAAAAAAAAAACACATAAAGTCCATGAATCTGAAATAATGAGCAGCTCAACCAGGAGGGGTCATCATGATACAAAAAGTAGCTGGAAATCTGAAGGCTCCATTTCCTCCAGTCCCCACTTAGAAAATATGATGACTAGGTTAAAACGTGCTGCTTCCAAGCAACTTTTTAATGTGAATGGCATTTTAGAAGAGAAAGCTCTTATATTTTCATAATAATTAAATTTCAAATAGATAAATGTGTGTAGTTTGCTTTGCTTCTTTTTCTGTCACATATGCTGTTAACAGAGTGGTTTGTGCAGATGCAGTATAAGTTCAAAGAAGTTCATCTCTTGAGTTAAATAAAAATGTTCTCCACTCTTTAGTGATGTGGAGGATGCTCGAGTGCTGGACTGATGATGCTTTGACTTCTTGTGAAATTGTACATGCCGGACTCATAGAAAAGATTGAGAGAGAATGGTCTACCCCTAGGGAAGAATATCTAATGGAACATGTTAACAGACCCTGGGAATTCAGTTGTAAGTGATGGAAGCATTGAGTTAGCACTTAATAAGTTCAGTTCATACATACCACTGAATTCATACTTAAATAAATGTGCACTCAAGAAGTCCAATTTAAATGATTTTGTATTCACCCATGAATTTCATTGACTATCCTCTTGGGAAATCTGTTTTCAATTCATTCAAATGATTTCTAGCAAATATCCTAAGACAGATATGGGCACATATCCTGGCAAAAAGATCCCTTCAATATATAGATATGTAATATTATTTAATATAGGTTATATGCCAAAAATTAATTCCATGCAAATATGAATGCTTTTATATATTTTATAAAATGCATTTTGAGGAGTTTAACTTGTTGAAAAGGTCATTGATCTTTTCCTATATACTTATTTCAAAGAACTAGAGCAAAAATATGAAAAATAAAATTTTGCTCAATTTTCTCTCCTCAAATCACACATTTCCCCAAACATCATGTCTTAAATGTAGAATGTGTGCTGGAGAGATGGCTTAATGGTTAAGGTGCTTGCCTGCAAAGGCTAAAGACCCATATTTAACTCTCCAGATCCCATGTAAGCCACACACACAAAGGTGAGGCAATGCAAGGTCACACATGCGCACTAGGTGGCACAAGAATCTGGAGTTCAATTGCAGTGGCTGAGGCCCTGGTGCACCAGTTCTCTCTCCCTCCTTCCCTCTCTCTCTTTCTAAAATAAAAATAATAAATAAAAATTAAATATAGAATGTGGAACTGGAAATGAAAGGAATGCTATCATTTTATATTGAGCTCAATCATACTAATGAGTATTTCCAAGAAAAGAGAATTTAAACTGACAACATGCTTTTGACAAAACAAAATTAGTTGGTGGAGTAAGCATAATGCATTAGATAATGCAAAGTAATAATAAAATGTTTGGTATTACTGAAGATACAATATCTAACCCTGGGCTGATGAGAAGGCTTAGCAGTTAAGTCACTTGCCTGTGAAGCTTAAGGACCCAGGTTCAATTCCCGAGTACCCATGTAAGCCAGATGCACAAGGGGGCGCAATTGTTTGGAGTTTGTTTGTAGTGGCTACAGGCCCTGGCTCACCCATTGTCTCTATCTGCCCCCTTCCTTCCTTCCTTCCTTCCTTCCTTCCTTCCTTCCTTCCTTCCTTCCTTCCTTCCTTCCTTCCTTCCTTCCTTCCTCCCTCCCCCTCCCTTCCTTTCTTTCTTCTTTCTTTCTCTCTCAAATAAATAAAATAAAATATTAAATGAAATCTAATCTTGATCTTGTAGGCATTGAATCTTAGATGACAGGAATCTTTAAGTACTTTTTCTTCTTTTAACACCAACATAATGAATATTTGAATAAAACATCAATCCACACATTAATATGGGGCTTTATTAAGCTTATTCAATTATGAAAATATAGCAGATCATGTTAACTGACAGTTTTTAAAGTTGCTAAATGTCCATCATATTTTAGAACATATTGTGCCAAGCTTCTGTTTATCATATAGCAATAACTTTCAAGTTGTAGAATATCTCATGGATTTTATTTTACTTGCCATATATCCTACCAAGAAAATAAAGTTAATCAATCTCTTGAAGTGAATTAATAATCCTTCTGCCTGATAAATCACCTTCTATAATTGGAAGAAAAAGTGCTCTGACCCTCTTTAAAAAAATAAGAGATATTCTTATTTTCTATACATAGAATACAGAGCACACAAATTCTATGTTTAGAAATTCTTAAGTTTTAGTTGACAATTTTCTTTAAAATATTAAATGTATGGAAGACCAACTTGAATGAAAAGTGGTCAGTGTTGTAAGGAGGAAGAAATGAAACACGTACATCCAAGATTGCCCCATGTCAACCTTGATGTAAGAAGAACCTTACATTATATATATTTTTTGCTACATTCCAAGCTACACAGTAGAATACATAGTAATTCAAACCTCTAACTATAGTGTTATGTAACATAAATTGTGTTTTATATCAATATAATTACCTAAAATTGGATGTTAACAGTGCTTTCAGAGAGAGAAAGATCCATATCTTATGAAAAGTGGACATCAGAAACTCCTGTGGAGTCATGAACTCAGATACTTTACATCAAACATCCCAAGGCAAAGATCTTCCCCACATTTTAAAATCCAAGTAGACTGTTTGCTTAATTGTGAACTTTGTATAAGGACCTTGTTACACTCTTATTTAGTACATTTGGGTGGTAGACTACTCATCCTAACAGCTTGAAGTAACTGGCTTTTTTATAACACTCCAGATTTTTAAACCTCCCCTGATACTGGGAAATCTGGAAATAGAGATGTGGTTGTTGGCTCTGAGTCGGCTTGCTGAAGATAACATGTTTTTCAGTATACTGTAAACGTGTTGAAGAAATATGGAAGAGCTCCTCTGAGCCATCATCTACATTTCCTTATGGTTTCAGTTTATTTGAAATATCCTCACAAATGTGATTGCTGATAAATTCGTTAATGCTTTATTATTTAGAAATGACATAAAATTAGTTTCTGGGCCAGAAGTGGTGATGTATGCCTTTAATCCCAGCACTCTGATGGTGGAGATAAGAGGGGGATCACAGTGAATTCAAGGCTACCCTGAGATTACATAGTGAATTCCAGGGCAGCCTGAGCTAGAGCAAGACCCTACCTCAAAACAAAACAAAACAAAACAAAATAATAAAATAGTTTCTGGGAATATTTTCCTAGGGACAAAAAGGAGGTAGACACTGAGGACACTCAACACCTACCAAAGCAGAGATCCAGAGGCTCCTAAGAGCCCATCACTGAAGTAGACTTAAAATGCTCCCAGCATGGCTCAGGGAATTTTGCAGAGGAGGGGGTGGAATGATTGTAACAGCCACAAGTTGAGACATTTTGCACAGAGTCATTGCCTCTCCCCCATAACTGACTGCTGCCCCCACATTGCACGACCCACACTCCCCATGGGGTCGACCTGCATCCCCAATGAGGAGGGTCCCTTTGGAAAAGGGGCAGGGATGAGGGAAAGGATGGTACCTACCTGGATTGCTTACATACTAAGTATGTCCATAACTAATAAAAATAAATTAAAAATAATAACCTCAAGCATGTAAAGATTTTGTTCACTTGTTTTTTTTTTTTTTCCTTTTCTCCTACATTGACCCTCTTTATTTGCACTGAGATGGTGGTCTAACATGTGACTCCTAAGAAAAGACAGGCAACAGAGGTGTGACCTACATATAAGCTGTCAAATTCAGTAAATCTGGGCCGTGTGGTGCATCTAAGTTGGAATCAAGTTATGTAAAGTGTAATGAAATTCAGCATGAAGTCTTTCTCTTCATTGCATTACATGCAATGTTGGGATAACACGTAACAAGGAAAATACTGTTCTGACTCACTGTTTTTACTGACTACTGTGTCAAGGTTAGATGTGTCAGTACACCACAGTATTATTTTTTAAAAAGACCAGTATATGTATACACTCTGAGTTAATGGACCAGCCTCTCAATCAGTAAAATACTGTGATTTACCAAATAAAAAACACTTGTTATTTTTCAGGACATTATCTTAAAGTGAAAGGTTCTTATTGCAACTGTAAGTCATATGGATTCAAGTGGTTATTTTGGACTAATGTAAAATCATTTTCCTAGTTAATCACCTTTTAATGAAAATAGTTTTGTATATATGTATATATCTATATCTATCTATCTATATTCTACATAGATTTTGATATATACATATATATTCCACTTTAATATATTTTATGCATATTTTTCAGATATTGGACAATACTCATGAACAGAAGACTAACATAAGATAACAGGCCAGCTGTTTGTAGTCAAATATTACCATAGTTTAGAAATATTACTTGTTTAAAAATGTGTCAATTGGGCTGGAGATGGCTTAGCAGTTAAGCACTTGTCTATGAAGCCTAAGGACACCATTTCAAGGATCGATTCCCCAGGACCCACATAAGCCAGATGCACAAGGTGGCGCATGCATCTGGAGTTCGTTTACAGTGGCTGGAGGCTCTGGTGTGCAAATTCTCTCTCTCTCTCTCTCTCTCTCTCTCTCTGCCTCTTTCTCTCTCTCTCTCTGTCTGTTACTCTCAAATAAATAAATAAAAGTAAACAAAAAATGTGTAAATCATACAATAACCTTTTCCACACTGTATACTTACCTGCTAAGTAACTTAAACCTTGAATTCATAGATTTATGTTGTACATTTTAAATACTCTCATATCAAAAAAAATATGCACAGAATTATGTGAAATTTAATTTTTCAGATAATTAATATACTAGGTTAATATTTTTAGTGACTTAGTGTCAAATAATCAAAGACTAAGAGATCCTGGTGTTTTTTTTTTTTTTTTTTTTTTTTTTTTGTTGTTTTGTTTAGTTTTTTGTTTTTGCTTGTTTCCCCTTAGCTACAATGAGTGATTCAACCACTCAGTGGAGCGTTCCTAGTTCAAGGTGACATTTTTCTGGGAACTGAAATCAGGTTGTTGAATGTTTTTAATGATCATGTTCAAGATAGACACTGATTTTCCCATAAGAGTTTATCTACAAAAGAAAGTCTTCTACTTATACTATTAACAATAATTTAATAATATGTAAATGTGTGTTTTGTGTTTATTCATAGGAGTTTTACAGTGTGATTCTATATTTTGGATACAATTTGCAAAGATGATGACTGTTACTTAAACATGTATTTAAAACTTTGTAAAACATGAGTTAATATGCTTCATCAGCCATGATAAAATCTGCTGTAAATCATTTCTCAAAATTCACCAAGAGTTCACTTTACAGACTCCTCAAATCTCTAAATATTGTTGCTATGGTTGAGTTTTGTGGCAATAATATTTTTTCTCTCTCTATATATATATACATATATTTATGGATAACATAAGTGGATTCTAGGATAGTACTACCATTTAAGTTTTTAAGGAAGCTCCATATTTTTTGTATAAAAACTTTATTTATTATTATCACCAGAAGTATACAAGGAACTTAATGCATTTAATGTATCTCTATCTCTAATTCATATTTCATAGAAATTCAAAGTCTAATAGACACTTTCTATTTCCTTAAAACACTAACCATAGACTTACTGTGCAGCCCAATGATACAGGTCTGGATACTTATCCTAGGAAAATAAAACAATACCATAGCCTGTACATACAACTTTGTAAGAGCATCATATATAAGAGCCAAAATGTGGATATAACCCCATTCTCTTTACTTGGTAAAGGATAAGTAAACTATGTCTGGGAATGCTATTAAAATGTTCATTGGCATAAAGGAACAGACAAATTATTCAGATATCAAATATCCAACCTATAGCATGCTATGTGTAGTTATGTTTGTGGCCCATTGCAATAATGCAACATTACCTAAATATTATGAGAGGGTTTTTATTCATTTTTTTTGTAACTAAGTTGTGTTTTTCAGGGCTGAGCTTTACAGATGATCACAACTTCAGCCAGATTTTTGGCCGTCTTCTGGCACTTCATGAGTGCCTCATGTTGTTCAGATAACTGGTCAGGCTCCTTCAAAGTCATCAAATCAAGCATGATTGCCTTTCCACAGCACACAGTTGCAAAGAAATACTTCTATCTGTATGCAAATCATGAGAGTATTGGATACTTTCAGTAGAGTGTTTAATATGCAACAGAGATGATAAAAATGGGAAAATTGCAGAAATAACTGTTAATAATAAATTTTTAAAACAGAATGTTCTAGAGGATGAGTTGATATTGTTAAAGCTCTCATGAAATGCCAGTGAGTTTCATTTGTATTTTAATACTATAAAATAAGATTTGATAACAATAGAATGTCACTAGATCCATCCATAATCTATTTGTCTGTCTCTATTTCATAGTCTGATTTTTCTTCATCATAACATTTTACAATTTGTACAAGCTACCCCTCTTTGTCAAAGCCTGTTCAATCTAGTTCAATCTGCTTCAACTCTTCAACTTTCATGTCTTTTACAATGGTTCCCTCAGACTTTCCTACTGTGAACACAAGTGACTCCTTTGTCTTCATATTAAATTATATCCTGGGCCAGACGTGGTGACATACACCTTCAATACTAGCACTCTGACAGCAGAGGTAGGAGGATTGTTGTGACTTTGAGGATACCCTGAGACTACATAGTGAATTCCAGGTCTTTCTGAGATAGACCAAGACCCTATCTAAAAAAAAAAAAAAAAAAAAAAAAAAATCTTTACTTACAGCAGGCATATCCATGTAAATTCAAACCAATGAGAACACAGAAATATTTCAGAGGACTGCACGTCATAGTGCTGTTACACACTATTAAAGTTATTTTATTATTATTATTTTAATTTTTTGCATTTAATTTTTATTTATTTGAAAGAAAGAGAGAGAGAGAGAGAGAGAGAGAGAGAGAGAGGGAGGGAGGGAGAGAGAGAAAGGCAGGGGTGGGGTGGGGAGAGAATGGGCATGCCAGGGCTTCCAGCTGCTGCAAATGAACTCCAGAAGTATGTGACACCTGATGCATCTGGCTTACATGGGTCCAGGTGAATTGAACCTGGGTCCTTTGGCTTTGCAGGCAAGCACTGTAACCACTAAGTTATCCCTCCAGACCCTTATTTTATTATTTTTAATATTTTATGTTTTTATTTGCAAGGAGAGAGAGAGAGAATTCCAGGGACTCCAGCCCCTGCAAATGAACCTCAGATGCATGCACCACTTTGTGCTTCTGGCTTTATGTGGCTACTGGGGAATCAAACCTGGGTTGTTAGGCTTTACAGGCAAGCACCTTAACTGCTGAGCCATCTCTCCAACCCCATAAGTAGAAATTGTGCTTACAGTTATTTTAAAGGCTACCCTACATCTATTTGCTCATTGTAACAAAACATCCTTGAATTTTAATTTATTATCTGTTCTTTGTGCAAAATATACTAGGAGAGTATTACTGCAATGTGAGTGGCCTTCTTCTCATGGAAACATGTTTAATGCTTCATAATTACAGTGTGCAATGATCTGAAACAGATGTATAAAGAACACTCAAACACTTTCACTATAAATCTTTGCATTTAAAGCCATATTATTGCTGCACAATTTTAGCGTATGGTGAGCAAAATTAGAGAGATATGTCATTTTCACAGAGAAATTTCTGAATCCTGCAAACAAAACTGACATTATTTCTTCTGTTAAATTGGTATCAAGAGAGTGTTCATAAAAAGCTTTCAGATATGCTGTTTTTTTCATTTATGTCTGTAATTATAGTATTTTGGGCATCTTTCATACCTCGTTTGTCTATATATTGGATTTTTAAATGACAAAAGAATCAAGGGGGAGCAGACAAGCCATGGCCATGAGTGAAGTGCCAGCTTCTTGGAGTGGTCTTGTGACAACAGCTGCCTGATAAATAGTCACTAAAGGTCAGCACTGAGGGTCTACTCAGAAACCTGCCTTGGTGCCCTCATGGTTGAGAAGGACGGTAACCATGGGCTTAAGATAAATGCATTACGGACAATTATTTTTATTGTACAATGTGTTTCTCCTTTTTTCTTTCTTCTTTTCTTTTATTCTTTCTTTTTTTCTTCCTTTCTGTCTTTCCTTCATTCCTTCATTTTCCATTTCCCTTCCTTTTTCCTTCCCTTGCTCCTTTCTTCTTTCCTTCCTTCCTTCTTTCTTTCCTCCATCCCTTCCGTTCCTTCTAATTTACTGTCAAAGAAAAGGTTAAAAAATCAAAGATGACCTACAGCTTTCTATGCAGATCAGGCCAATCTCAAAATTCCAGTGATCATTCTGTGTCCTCTGCTTGCCAAAGGTTGAGTGTGCATGCAATTACCACTGTGCTCAGCTCCACTTTATAAGTTACTACAGCATAATTTCAATATTTTCATCAAAATGAGATGTCATTTAATAATATGCTTCTTTAGACACTAATCCCCCTTATGATATTTAATTTCAAAATTATTTTATCTGTACATTTTATAACACTCGGTTTTGATAAGTAACTTTAAAGTTTATTTTTATTGAGTAGGAATGAAAAAAGAGACTAAAATTAATAAATCATCCCCTCCAGGTCTTAAGTGAGTTCATCAGTGAGGGATTCAGGAAATCCTATTATGACATATTAGCTGGAACCTAGATTGCTGGATGAAAGCAGCCAAGCAAACATCCGAGGAAGAATGTTCGAAGCAGAAAAGCAAACTCAGCAAGGTTGGGCTGTGCTCTGATAAGAGATACTCAGTGTCTCTGGAGTGTGTGTTCAGTAAAACAAGTAATGAGAAGAAGAAAATTTCTGATGATTAAAGGAAACTTTAAATTAGTTACTCAGCAAATAGAAAGAAATCTTCAGTCATTGAAATGTAAATAATGAACACATATTTTCTTTAACAAGGCAAACTTTTGTTTTCTTTTTACCACTCACAATTAAGAAAACTTTATATTCTGACTGTTGAATAATTTGGTCATATAGAGTAAGTGGCATATACATGGCTCTACATGAAATACCCAGCTTAGATTTGGGTATACAGAAGAGAAAGGATTCTTTAAATTGTCCTTTCTAAGTAGATTGATCTTTTAATATATTATGAAAGTTGTAAAATCCTTCATTGTTTCCCTTTTCATGTTGTTTTTTGATAGGTGCATGATGTTTATATGAACTGAAATATTTGAAATCTACTTTTATTAAAGTTAAACTGTGAAATTTTGTTAAGAACAATTCCCTAAGGCTGGCCCACACCTTTAATCCCAGCACTTGGGAAGCTGAAGTAGGAGGATCACTGTGAGTTTGAGACCAGCCTGAAACAAGAGTGAGTTCTCGATTGTTCTCTGCTAGAGAACCTGCCTTGAAGAAAACAAACAATAATAAAAAGAGATCAATTCCCTGGAGCCAATAAATATCGGAATGATATAACTGTAGGGTTTAAGTAACAAACATCTGCTCAGATGGCAGGGTGCTCAACTCTGTTTTTTATTAGATCAAGATCATCTGCACTGTTCAGGCTAATCTCCGTCAATGTGAGAGATAAATAATCCTGTACTGTGAATCAGCAATTCTATTTTGTCCATACATATGCTAGTACTTAATTCACAAAAATACGCAGAAAGTGATCAATTTTGGATTACATTAAAAATATTATGAGTTTTTTAGTGGTTCACAAAGTAAACTTGGGAACGGAGCTCAGTGGTTAAGGCACGTGCCTGCAGTTCCGATTCCCCAGTCCCCATGTGTGGAGGTTTGGTTCAGGCGTCCCCCATAAACTTAGGTGTTCTGAATGCTATGTTCCCAGCTGATGGCAACTGGAAACAAAAGCCTCCTGGAGGCAGAGTATTGCTGGGGACGGGCTTACGGGCATGATAGCCAGTTTCCCCTTGGCAGTGTTTGGCATATTCTCCTGTGGCTATTGTCTACCTTTTGTTGCCTAGGGGGTGATGTCCACCTTCTGCTCAAGCCTTCGTTTTCCCCTGCTATCATGGAGCTCCCTCTCGAGACTGTAAGCCGTAATAAACCTCCACCCCCCCCAAGCTGCTCTTGGTCAGGTGATCTCTACCAGCAATATGAACCTGACTGCAAGACCATGTAAAGGCATATGCACAAAGTGGTGCATGCAACTGGAGTTGATTTGCCATGGCTAGACACTCTGGTGCACCAATTGTCCCCCCTCCTTTCTTATCTCTCTCTTTTGGCTTGCAAATTAATTAAAACATTAAAAAAGTACTTTCAATTGCTATAAAATAAGATGCACCTTCAATAAAGACCATTTTTCCTAATATTCTGTAGCCATTGCTGAAATTTATGTTTACAGTTGATCTGCTGAAGCATACTGGTATGGAGGTGGTAGAAATAATCATGAAAGAATTTACATTGTCCTTGGGTGAGCATCTTAAAATGGTTGTTAGCATGAGCCGTGGGGTAAAAAAGGCAGAGTTTGCTTGTCAATTCTGTTTCTGCTCAACCTAGAACTTTTCAACCCCATATTTATGATATGTGAAATGACAAAATAATACCATGTACATATTCTACTAATTGGATCCATAATTTCATGTTATTAATAATGATATATAATTTTTTTGATCTTTATCCATGGAGATGGTAGCATGTAATTGAAATGATTTAATCAGAAGGACATTGAATAGCTATGAAGCATGGGAAAATTATTGAAATGGTAAACTGCTTAATATATTTAGTAGGCTCTATTTTACAGTGTTTGGGAAAGCTACAATGTGAATGGGCCTATGGAACATATCCAAAAGCATAAGAAGTTTTACTCTAACTTGCCTGCCACATGTGCAGATGGTAGAAAGCTTGTTTTATGAAGCATGGTGAAAAGCACATAAAAAGATACCTGATTTTTTCTCATTTTTGAATTAACTATTCAAAGAAGAAGAGTGATAGATAATTAAATGATAGATATTATTTTATTTCCCTCAAAAACTGTGCCCAAAAGGGGATTTAAATTGAAATTATTTATAGTTTTCTATTATTAATGAAAACATTTGAGTCTCCAATAAATCTGATCATTATGGATAAATGTTTTGCTGAAGTTTTGGTGTTAAATGTCAAAGATTTTTCAATCTCTAAAAGGAAAATATTTAGAGATTGAAGTTTATGGTAGGCTACTCTACCTGTAGTAAAATGAAGGCCTGGGCAAAATTGAGCGTTTATATTTTGTTACATCGATGATGATGGTAAGAAAGAGAAATGATAGAATTATAAAACTGATGAATAAAGTTGGTATTTGGAAAAATATTTTGTGAAACACATTGTTAACCTTTTCATTTGGATACAGTCCATTCTAGTCATTCTGTCATTCAGTCAGACTGGTAAAGTGCATGCATCAGATACTTATTTTCACAATTTCAAAATCCCCAGAAAGTTTGCTTGATGTTTATTAATATATACAGTGAACATGAAACTTATTTCCCTCTCTTCAATTTTTGAATATTGTTTTTCATAAATATTTATCTATTTATTTGAGAGAGCAAGAGAGAGAGAGAGACAGAGAGAGTGGTAGGGCCTCCAGCCACTGCAAACCATCACTAGATACATGCACTACTTTTTGCATCTGGCTTTATGTGGATATTGGGGAATTGAATCCAGGCCTTCAGCCTTTGCAAGCAACCCCCTTAAACCACTGAACCATCTCTCTAGGCCTGAATATTGTTTTTAGTCAAGGGATTAAAGTTTAAATTTCCATCTATAGAAAAAGAATGACAGAAAGATTGGAGCTTAAGTCTGTGTTCTGACTCTGGGAAACTACTCATAATTGCTTCTTTAACATAACTTCCTCTACTTCTCTCATTTTCTCCTTTTGACTTCTCTTTTCTCACCTACCTGATCATGTAGAACAGGAAGCTAGGAATCTAAGGGACAAGGGAAAATGATGACTCTAGTGAGAATTAAAGGCTCTGGTGCAGCTATCTTCACACACCATGAATTAGCAATCAGAAAAACACATTGTGACTGTTTCTAATCAAATGCTACGTGTTTGGTCCAAAATTACTCATAGATTACATGCATAAAGAAATGTTGTGATTTTTTTTAATCCAAAAAATTTCAGAATAGTACAACACGTAGTTCAATAAAGTTGATTTCTTTAACTGATACGCAAGGACTAGGAATAGTAAGTGGTATTAACACATATATGTGATATCCAGGATTATATGCCAATTTCCATAATTACATCATTTTCAACATGTGTATATCAATGGAATAAAATTAGTATCAGAGAGAGCATTTACTTGTTTATTCATGATGTACAAAAAGTTATTTTGGGGCTGGAGAGATGGCTTAGGGGTTAAGGCACCTGCCTCCTAAGCCTAAGAACGCTGGTTCCAATCTCCAGCGGTTCCAATCTCCAGGTTCCACGTTTAGCCAGATGCAGTGATGCAAGGGCGCAATGCCGCACTTGATCACAAGGGGGCACACACATCTGGATTTCGTTCGCAGCAGCTGAGACACTGCTGGCGCACCCATCTCTGTCTTCCTCTCCCTCTCTCTCTCTGTGTCTCTCTCCAAGAAAAAAAAAAGAAGTTATTTTGTTCTGTGATGATATTGACTCCCTGTAATTGAGCTTCTAAGCCACTTAGAAATGTCAGTATAACTTGCTAGTGTAGCTCAGCCTGTACTGATGATCTAATCACAAGTGGCTATATGTATATCCCAGACTATTATGAAGAAGTCTGTTAAAAGATAATTACCTTGTTTAGAAGACAGGACAAGTAGAAGTCACCCGTGGTCATTCTTGGAGAATATCAGAGCTGGTGTTGTAAAAGTTGTTATAGAAGCTGTAGCAATGTTATACAACTTTATACAACTTCACATGTGTTGATGGGTGTGTACTGCCGAGGACAATCTCCTTCAGAAGGTCTAGAGGAAAACTTGAAAATGTCATTCCTAGAAACGGTCCTCATGCAGAGATCAGCTCTGAGCCTGGGCCACATATTGTGTATCAAGGGATTATTTTAGGATTTGTAATGAAATATGTCATGGCAACTCTCTTGCTTATATTTAATTTAAGAAGATACAATTATCTAAAAGGTAATCATGGTATCATAATAACACATTTCCATATAGTTTGATTAAAAAATACAAAATATCCTACTAGGACTGCTTTGGCAGGGTTTGAAAGCAAACCATGCACGCAGTGTAGGCAGTGCACTAACTAGTTGAATTTGTTTGGACAATTTATTTAATTAATTTATATTTTAGTTACTGCAATTATAATTTTAGAGCATTGAACTCAATTATCCTTAAGGTAAAGCTTTGAAATCTGTGATCACTTCCTGCTAGGTTTTCATAACGTAGGACAGAATGGTGAGAAACAAACTCTAAGCTTTATTCTTCCTTTCATGTATTCCTGGAGTTTTAGTATAAATTTTAGAGTTACTTTTAAGGTTTACATAATGCACAAATATATAAAGAACTTAATGGATTTTGGCCAATAACAAGTATTTTATTAAAGTTAGTTGTTGGTGATATTAATGCAAAACTTGGGAAAATGTAATTCTAGAAAGTAAGGCAACATGTTGTAAGCTTCGCAACTTCTGAAAAATATACTAAGCATAGTAAGACCGTTATGGAGTTGATAATATGTTATAAAAATGCACCTAGGAAAAGGTGGAAATTATGGAATATCTCAAAAATAAAGAAAGCAACTAAATTTTGTTAAAACTGCGAAACATAATGAGTTGCCAAGATGTTCTTTTCTTGAGTCTTCATGAACTCTGTGTGTACGCCGCTTTCTTTTATTCTTTTTAAAAATTTTTATATTTTTTCTGATTTTAAAGTCATGGTGGTGCCTCCAGTAGCATCCTCCTTGTCCTCCCCCCTCCGAAGGGATCCTACTCATTGGGGATTGTGGGTCATGCATTATGGGTTTAGCCAACAGTTATGCAGGAGAGGCAAAGTCTCTGTGCTTAATTACCTAACTTGTGCCTCTAACACTCTTTCTGCCCCCTCTTCCGTGAATTTCCCTGAGCCATGTTGGCTTAATTTTAGTTCTACTTCAGTGATGAGGTCTTGGGATCCTCTGTGTCTCTGGATATCTGGCTTAGTAGGAGTTGGGTGTTCTCTCAGCCTATTGCACCTCACCAGGGCCCCAGCTGAAACCATAGAGTAATGGGGGGGGGAAGGCAAGGGCACAGCTTTCTTGGTGAACCCCACACCAGAAAAAGGCTGAAAGAGAGAAACACAGAGAACATCCAACTTCTATTAAGCCAGATATCCAGAGATATAGAGGCTTTCTTTCATTCTAAAAAAGGACAACTATATTAAGCTTACTCATGTGTAAGGTCTCCAACTAGGATTTTCCAGTGTTGTGTCCATAAAACTCACTATTGTTTACTAACATAAAACTATTTTGATTATAATTTCTGTACATTGTACCTACAGAATAAATGCATAAATGTATAGAGAAGTCCAATAAAGTGAGTAGAAAGGACCAGTGAACTCCATGTTCTTCATAGAAAGTCAACAGGATTTTTGCATTATACCCAACTAGAAACCACTACACTGGGTATGAAAAATGAGTGGTGATAGCCTTATCATCCCTTAGATTACAGAAGATATTTTCCAATATGGTGATTTTTTTCAGTTTAATAAAAAAGTGAGGTTTATTCATTTTATGTTTCTATATGTGCATGTGTGTAGAGGACAATATTTGGTGTCACTCCTGAGCAAACCTGTCTGCCTTTTCTTTTCTTTTCTTTTCTTTTCTTTTCTTTTCTTTTCTTTTCTTTTCTTTTCTTTTCTTTTCTTTTCTTTTCTTTTCTTTTTTTATTATTATTTTAATTATTTTTTTGGAGAGAGACACAGAAAGAGACAGAGAGAGTGAGGGTGAGGGAGAGGCAGAGGAAGACAGAGTTGGGCACGCCAGCAGTGTCTCAGCTGCTGCGAATGAAATCCAGACGTGTGTGCCCCCTTGTGTTCAAGTGCGGCATTGCACCCTTGTGTCACTGCATCTGGCTAAATGTGGGACCTGGAGATTGGAACCAGTGTTCTTAGGCTTAGGAGGCAGGCGCCTTAACCCGTAAGCCATCTCTCCAGCCCTTCTTTTCTTGTCTTGTCTTGTCTTGTCTTGTCTTGTCTTGTCTTGTCTTGTCTTTTTTTTTTTTTTTTTATTGAACAGTGTACCCATTGCTCTTAACCTCACCAATTCTGCTGTACTGGCTTGAGATTGAGCCCCATGGATCTTCTCCAGCATTAAGAGACACAAGAGTGTGCCATAATGCCTGGCTGTTTATTTTTTAATGACTTCTGAGGATCAAATTCAAGTTCTCATGCTTTCAAAGCAAGCATTTTACCTACTTAGCTATCTCCCCAGTAACAATATAAAAAAAAACAAAAACAAAACTATGATATTAGACTTACAGGGGACTAAAAAATTCTATTGTGGGCTGGAGAGATGGCTTAGCATTTAAGGCACTTTCCTGAGAAGCATAAGGATGCAGGTTCTATTCCCCAATACCCACAAAAGCCAGATGCACAACGTTACATTAGCATCTGGAGTTCCTTTGCAATGCCTCGAGGCCATGATGCCCCCATTCTCTCTCTCTCTCTCAAATAAATAAATAAATAAATAAATAAATAAATAAAATATTAACAAACTCTACTGCCTAATCTAATATCCTAACTTTTTTCAAGAAGCCTGGTGTGGCAGTAGCGTGTAACGATGGAAAAGTTAGGACAGAAAAGGCAAGGCGGCACAGTTACCTTCCAGCATTGTCCAGACTTCTTGGTGATGTGGGGAAATTAGTCAAGTTGCCTAAGCTGGAAGATTCTTCTTTAAGAAGTTCATGCTGTATTCTCCCATGGGATTTTATGTGACTGAAACTCATAACTGGATTGTTTACCATTTAATTTCATGTGGTTTGATTTGTTTCCTTAAAAGGTGAGACCTCAAGAACATTAATAATGTCCTCATGCACTGATTCTCTAACTTCGGGAGCAGGTGGGGGCTGCTCAGGAACTTATTCTCTGACACAGTGCTGTCGTTATGTTTCAAGTGATTAGATTTTAATATCAGGAACATATTACTTTGCAGGAGAGCAGCACTTTCTGGAATGTCAGAATAACATTGTTATGTGCATGCTGAATCCATAGGAGTTCCAGCATAGTGAGCAGGGAGGAGATCATATGTTCTTTCGTGCACCATGCTAGGTGCTTTAAGATAAGAATGCTCTACATAACTATGTATCATGATATCACTATGTAATTCCTATAGAAAACACAAACTGTAAGTCCTGCTATCTATATCAACCACCCAGCTATTCTGCATTAAAAGTTCCTAACTTTCATGGCTTTTACCAACTGAAAATCCTTTGTCCAGTCTTTGCCAAACAGAATTAATATGCTTCTATCATTTGCAAAGCTTTTTATATTCTTAATTGCTCTGAGTCTTATAAGATGAACTAATAAGACATTGAATTTATATCATTCAATTTTGAAGTTTATCTGAAAAATATAATTATTAAGCTCCTATCAGTTGGTAATATGTGCAACTAGAAAAGGTTTTTAAATATTTACTACATCTCCTACATGGAAATAGGAATGTCTCACTCTAGCCCAGGCTGATGGGGAATTCACTAGGAGTTTCAAGCTGGTCTCAAACTTACAGAAATCCTCCTACCTCTGCCTTACAAGTGCTGGGATTAAAGGTTTGTGCCACCACACCCAGCTAGTCTTTTCTGTTGTTAAGAACAAAGTGGAATATTTGTTTCTGTTAAAATGCCATTGGCATCTTTTCCTCTCTTGAGTCTCTGTAACACATGAAGGAGAAGTATTGGAAAAAGAATGTGTGCCCTATAATTCCACTTTATTATTCATATGTGAGTTAGACAAGCTATAAATGAATAGTAAGAGCCGAGAAAGAAGAAAGTACAATACATGAATTTTTAGTAAACCTAAAAAAACCTTCATACACATTTAAAGGTTTTTTAAAATTTTTATTGTAAAATATTTTATTTTTATTTATTTATGAGTAAGAGAGAGGGAGAATGAATGAATGGGTGTGGCAGGGCACCTGACCACTGCAAAGGAACTCCAGACACATGCGCCATCATGTGCATCTGGCTTACATGGATTCTGACAAATCAAACCTGGGTCTTTAGGCTTTGCAGGCAAATGCCTTAAATGTTAAGCCATCTCTCCAGCCCAAGAAGATTTTTTAAGAAAGCACAAATTAGAAAGATGTACAATCCAATTTTGAGAGTTTGTCCATGACAGAAAATTAAGGTTACTTTTTTGGCAAGTGAAATTTAATCACAATTTAAAGCAAATAATTTTCAAATAAAATTTCAATTAGATGTAACTTTTAAATGAAAACGTTTTTATCATTAAAATAAAAAATTAAGAAATAAGCATTTTTGCAAATTATCATGTGGGTTTAAATATTCACTAAAGATTTTAAAACATAATCATCTATATAATTTGTCATTTTTTTACAAATTATACTTAAAGTTGCTTCAGTCAAATTTTGCTTTTACAAATGATGTTCCTTATATCCATGAGAAAAATCATGGCACAAGACATATTGTAAGAACAAAATGAGAGAAAACATCCTCAAGTTGTAATACTGTACAACTATACTTATAAATTGATGATAAATGTCACATTGCCATTTTAGCAATTGTCTTTAAGAAATTTGATGAGGCAACCAGAATAAAATGGTATATTTTCTACTTTGTGTGAGCATGGTATATTTTGTGTCCTGAATTATGAAATGACACCAAGGGTCTGAAGGGGACACAGATGCTGAGTCCCACCATGATTTATTTGGAATATTCATGTTCTTAGGTAATTTTAAATTACTTAGTGTAGTTAGCTTTATTACTTTCTGTTAGTGTTACTACTAAGAGCTTAATGTGTGTGTGGAAGTTTCCATACAATTTTCCCACATGTTATTCTCCATTGTTTCTGTTAAATTTGCAAGTAATGGATTGTCATGAGATGAGCTGAGATGGTCATGAGATAATATGATCATGAGATTATGCACCATACAGGCATACCACTAACATGTGTCACAGAAGTTGTTATACATGCGTGACAAGAATGATTTTTACATGCTCACATTCGGACTCGTATTTTAAGTTCATAGTGAAGCTTCTTAAGGCTGTCATCAATGTATCTTTTTAGAGTGAGTGTGTTTATATGTGTTTGCATGTGTGTGTTTGTTCAGATTGCATTTAGTCGATGTCTGTAAAACTCACACGTATATTGGAACTTTATGAATAAAGTTCACCTTATTGAATTGGTATGGTAATACTATTATAAAGCACACATGCAAGTAATTTGCACATTTTATGCTGTTGTGCTTTAAATGAATTACAGAGATGAGGAACTTATAGGAGACGGAGCCTCTCTGGAGGAGGTGAGTCACCTGGGGCGGGCCTGAAGCTTTCTCAGCCCAGCTTTACTTCCGGCCTGGGGGACTCAAATTGACCGTCCACTTAATGATCCTGTCATCATGCCTTTCCAACATGACAGGTTTTATCTCTTTTTTTTTTTTTAATAATTCCTACATTTATCAATCATTCATTGTTTACAACATTGATTTGTTGTATAGGTGTTATGGATGTTTATATAGGACAGCCCAGATGCAATCAGGAACACTATTTAAGGGAGGGTATGTAGTTAGAAATGTTTTTGACCTCTGTCAACATCAGTTTTCTCAATAGGGGAGATATTGGCCACGAGAGTTTATTGTGAGGAAACAGTAGGATGAAATAGGTGAGTGTGTGCTACAATGAATACACGATGCTGTCATTTCCTAGGTGTAGTTCTCTCTTTTCATTACCTTGATATAAAATTAACATGCAACTCACAAACGATTGGAGGTTCTGGAATCCTTGTGTCTCAAGCCTGCAGGAAAAACCCCTCAATTGACACATGAGTCTTCGAAGTTACAGGAGACTTGCCTGCCCTCTGTTACCTAACTAACATTCATGCCTGTCTGCCTGGCACCCTTTAATTTTGCTACCTAGCTTATATCTTTCCAACTATGACAAAAATGTTTTGAGCTTTCTGTGACTCAAGACAACTTAATTTCCAAAGATTCCCTCTGACAGAAAATTCTGGATAACTGATGAACTAGTAAAGAGACCATGAGCCATCATCCTGTGTTTTCAAGGGTAGAAGAAAAAGAGACTTTTATACAATTCTGGGATTGGTGACAGAGTCTTCATTCTGGTCAGTGACTTAAGGCACCAAGGATCTTCCTCCATTATGTGTGGGAAGGGAAAACATTTCCAAGAAGGTGGTTTGACAAGGGAACAGTGACAGCAGTATTGAATTTCTTGACAAGAGACACCAATATTCTTTTGACATATCCAAACATCCCTGTTTCTTCCATTTCTCTGTCTTGACTTGATTTGAAATCTGCTCCAGGAAATATCTCTAGTGCCCTCATTTACCCCCTAATCACCCCATTGCCAGACCCCATTGCCTCTTCTGTAGCCATCCTTTCCTGTGTCTGACAGTACCTACAACCAGGAGTGAGGGACCATGCTTTAAGAATGATGGTCAGGGGCTTAGGAGCAGAGTCAGTGGTTAAAGATACTTGTTCACAAAGCCTGCTGACTGGGAATCATTTCCTCAGCACCCAAGTAAAGCTGGATTCTTTCCACAAAAGGCTCTGACATGTGCCCCCCCACATGAGCAAATAAATAAATAAATGTAATCCTTTTTTAAAAGAACAATGGCTAGAAAAAAATGCTAGAGAAGACTGGAAATGTAGGATGTATTCCCATTTATTAATTCTAATCATTACTAGATGTAAAATGTCCATCCTTCGGTTGTGCGAACTGACATGAGACAGTTGAAGGACCAGAGGCATCTCCCATTATTATTATTATTTTGAATATGTAATGAACTACTTTGCTGATCCTCACGTACATCATATCATGCAATCCAATCTCTACATCAGCTCTCACCAGAAGCAGTAAGGTGGGGGGCGGGGATGTTCATTCTTCTCTCCCTACAGGAGAAATTCTCAAAGAAAATAAAACCAGAATGAACATTTTGTAGTTTGTGCGGCAATTTTTCTTGCATGCAGTGAAGAAGATATTGGTTATTAATGTTCAAAGCTGTAAGTTTCAACCACTTTGTAAAGCTGCATCTGCATGACAGGCCACCCTACACCGAATCTATAATACCCAGCCCCACCGTGATCTGAGCTATGTAAAACCTATTTATAAATATTGGAATCTAGAACCTCACCTGAATTTGAATATGAACACAAAATAGGAATATTCATTTCCTTCCTAAACACAACAAAAGAAAATGCTTTGTTCTTCATTCAGATCATCCCTGAGTTTTCATCCTTCAGGAGACACACAAACAAACAATGCTGTTCCTGGGGACTGGGTGGAAACACAATGCATTTGTGTCTGCTTGCATTCGTTGTTTTCATGTATATTTAAATGTTCATATTACATACATATTTTGAGCATGTATACTACATATACATTTATTGTTATATTTACATACAAAACATCTGGCTATTTCACTGTGTCTTCTTATGTGGGAGTATTTGGATAGTTACAGATCAAAATATATCATCAATATCAAACAATATCTTTTCTTTCCCTGGAATTAATGCAGTTGTAAATGTCTAAGCGTTGCACACTGTATGAGCTTATGTAAGTGGGTGAAAAGCGTTGTTAACGTGTTTGCTTAGGCAGACTAGATGCTGGATTGGAGATAGTTAGGGACTTCAAGAGTTTTCATCACTGCTCTTTCTTTCCTCTTTGCCCCTTAGATTCTTATCTGCAGACTGAAGGACAGACTGTATAACATAGTCTTTCTTTATTTAAAGGGACATGTCTTTTCTTGTAAAGGGAGAGCACTCTCTAGCCACTCTGAAAAGAAACAGGGCCACTGCACCCATCCTTTCCTCTCAAGGAGAGTGCTCTACCAGACACAGACAATAACAGCCTTGTGCCCTTTGTTTATTCAGAGGCAAGCGAGGTTGAAGTGTTTCATTTGCTTGAAGAGCTAACATTTGTGTGTATGTCTTTTCTATTTAAATAGCAATTATCACATTAACAATTTAAATGTATAGATTCTTTTCTAATTGTTGAAATTTTACATCTCAAAAAAATTCAACCTTTTTTTTTGCTAATATTATATGGCTTTTTTTTTTTTCTTTAATGATGTGTTACTGAGTTCTGTTAATGAATGTAAAAAAATAATTTCTAGGGCTGGAGAGATGGCTTAGCGGTTAAGGTGCCTGCCTGCTAAGCCTAAGAACGCCAGTTCCAATCTCCAGGTCCCACATTTAGCCAGATGCAAAGTGACACAAGGGCACAATGCCGCACTTGCCCACAAGGGGGTGCACACATCAGGAGTTCATTCACAGTGGCTGAGAAGCTGCTGGCACGCCATTCTCTGTCTTCCTCTCCCTTTCTCGCTGTCTCTCTCTGTGTCTTTCTCCAAAAAAAAAAAAAAAAGAAAAAAAAAACTAATTTCTATTTATTATATAATTTATTATAAACTTAAAATTAGACTAAGGTTGCATGCTATGAATTCCAGGAAAATGTTTTTCATTACAGTCAGGAACATGAAAAAAAAATCCAAATGGTTAGAAACTCAAGGTGAAATGACAGAAGATATTTGATGGACAGGATGAGTTCCTTGAAGTGTGTAGAGTATGATTCTCCAGTGTTATGTCCACTGGGAAAGGTGGTCTCTGTCAGGTGTCAGTCTTGGATCCTTGATATTTCTCTGGTACTAAATACTGCACATTCATTTGCCTGACTTTGCACATGCTAAATTTTCCCTGGTTTTTCCTCATTACTAACTCCTTTTCCTTTCATATTATAGTTAACTTTGGCAAGAAAATGAGCATTAAATAATTAGATTTATTTTTCAGTATGAGTGCTATTGTTAATACTCCTAGGTTGCTGATAGATGATAGAACGTCTATATGAATTAAAACTATTGTCCCTCTCTACCCCTTGGACGTGTTACCCTTAGTTTGAGGGATATATAAATAAATAATCTTTTCCTGTATCACTTGCTCCCTGAAAAAACTCTTGTTATTTATAACTGTATAGGAAGGTTATAGATTAAATTTCAGACAAGGACCTTTTCCTTAAGCTACCTGCTTTTGGTCACCATACAAACAATTTATGCAAAATGATGATATATAATTTTTTTTTCAAGAAAGACATAGAAGAAATGAAATCACCAAATTCTCAAAGAAATATAAGTGATAAGAAAAGTAAAGAAGATTCATAAGAAAAGATAGAAAGATTTGACAGGGAGAAATTAACATAGGAAAATCTTGCTAAGGTTAATGTAATTTGGATGTCTTTTGAATCTGAAGGTGAACTGTTCTAACACTTGTGAGAAAAAAAAAAAAAAAAAAATGAAAACCACAAATTATATGAATACATTTTAAATAAACATTCACCTCAGAGTATTCTAACTAGGTATTTAACTTTAATTCTGTATGAAATAATGAGACATTTGCTTTATTGTCATATAGACACATCCTACTTTCTCCCACTCCTTTCTCCACTACTATTCCCACATTGAGAGGAAGGAAGGAAGCATTTACTTCATTCTTGTTGGAGTTTGAAATGTGTATTCACAGATACTTATTGGAACCTTTCCATATAAATATATTACTTCTTTAAATCCGCTTTATAAAAACCATTTTGCATATGATACTGATGCAGGAGGATGGTGGGTTCAAGGTAGTCTGGGTTTCAAAGTCAGATGCCATCTCAAATAAATTATTATTATTATTATTATTATTATTATTTTTGGTTTTTCGAGGTACGGTTTCACTCTGGTCCAGGCTGACCTGGAATTAACTATGTAGTCTCAGGGTGGCCTTGAACTCTCAGCGATCCTCCTACCTCTGCCTCCCGAGTGCTGTCAAATAAATTATTAAACAAATTACATAATTAACAAAAAGTCAGTGAATAAAAAAAGACTGATATCCTCAAAGGCACAGACAAATTAGAACAACTTCAACATGGCTGTAATATACTATACAATTCTCTCATTTCTGCTCTATATTTTGGGATATACATAACATCTACAAATTTGAGGTGAAGCAAATTTGAGGCTACAGGACCAGTGACTTTGGCTTTCTTGCTGTCTGTGGGGAGTGCGTGCTTGTCCACAGCAGTGACTGGCTGTCGTCGTGTAGAGCATGTCATACCTGCTGCACACCTTCCTTGAAGATGCTTTAGAATAAAATGTGGAAGTTCAAGCAATTTCTCCTGAAACTTAATTCTTATTTATTATGATCCTTTAAAACACCTTGAAATCCACTTTTTACTAAAATTACAGGTAGAAAACACAGAGACATGGATTGGATTCTTCTAATGATATATCTAAAATTAAGTACTGCGTTATTAAAATTTTAGTTTTTATGAATGAGGACAAAAACCTCATTTCCAAAATCTCATCACATTTAAATTATGCTGTCTCATTAAAGGCCCCAATGGATTAAATCCAGTCTTGTGATTGCCATTCTTATAAATTTCTTTTTATTCAAATTGCATAACCTTCAAATGTACATGATTTTGAAAAACTCTTGCATAACAGTTCTGTGGTCCTATGATTAAAAGATTCTGTAATTTTCATTTTCAAATGTTTACAAATAATCAGTCTCCAAAGGAATTAATTATATTTACTGAAATGAATTCTATACATAGTATCTATTATTTCTAAAATAAGCTTATAATACAATTTTGTATATCATGGACCTAAAGCCTATATGACTTTAAGTAAACAATATATAATTTTGTGTACCAATCTTTTTCATAGTATTTAAGTGACTATTAATATATAATAATGGTTTTCTTATACAGTTTCCTGTAATCAGGCATGTGTAGGAGGCAGCTTTGTTAGTTCACCTTACTACGTTGGGGCTAGCTGTTGCCATGGCTTTTTTATTCACTTATCCTTAAATACATATGCTGTATACCTCTAGAATTCATGTAAACTCATAAAAGGACTATAGTGAAGATATTTACCTTATTTAATGTTTTCTGTTACTTTTTCTTGCTATTTAACTATCCTGATTTTTCCCCATGACTGATGTTACTTTATTCTCCTTTTCCTTGGCACTTTTAACATTAAAACATTAGCTGAATAAGTGGTGAAATTAAGACAGGGATGAGCACACAGTTATGAGATTGAATGAAGGACCTTATGTATAAATGAAGAAAAAGGCATCACAAAATCCCCCAAAACACTTTCCCCCCCTAGGCATGGTAATGTGTGGGAGAGTCAGTTCATGAAATTGATATATTTTATATGTATTAAGTTAGAATTGGCACCAGTATTATATCACAAAAAACCCCAAAGCGGTGATAACACCAAATAAATCCACAAGTAGGTGATACTCTTATTTTAGATTCACATTCACGGATGATACTGGTTGATACTCATGGATGAATAAAAGCTCGTACAGTAACTGGCTGCTCTCCATGCTCAGAATGAGTAAAAGAAACATCAAGAACCAAAATGTCCCAAGAATCATCACCCTGCATTTCATTCCTGAAACCTCACTCAGTGACTTTTGTTCACAGATTTTTGCCCAGAATTATATCACATGACACCCCTTATTACCAAATGAGACTTGAGTTTTTAATTGCATTGAGCATATGACTATCACAAGACAAATTAGTGTGCAGTTCTCAATGAGTAAAAAGAAAAAAAATCTTTTGTAGCTGACAAATGTCTGAGCATTCGTTTAATGCTTAATGAGATTTAACTACTACATAACGAGTGTTTGGATTAAAATGTCACGTTATTCCACATATATATATATATATATATATATATATATATATATATATATAATTTATTTATTTGACAGAGAAAGAGAGAGAGAGAGACAGAGAAAGAGAGGGAAAGAGAAGAGAGAGAGGGAGAGAATGGGTGTGCCAGAATCTCCAGCTACTGTAAATGAACTCCAGATGCATGCGCTCCCCTTTGTGTATCTGGCTAACATGGGTCCTGGGGAATCAAACCTGGGTTCTTTGGCTTTGCAGGCAAACACCTTAACCACTAAGCCATCCCTCCAGCCCCATAAATATATTTTTTATGTTCTTATGCACCAATTTAAACTTAACTCTAAAGAAAAAAAAGTCCTTCTTAAGTAAAGGAGTTAGCATTTAGAAAAGTTCAGACATCTTTTTGTTATCTTTCAGGTAAAAATTGCTTGTGTTTTGATTCCCCAGTGGAGTTGATCTGACATTAGAACAGTTCTCTTTTTTTAAAAAAAGTTTTTTTTTTTTTTTTTTTTTTTACTTTTTATTTATTTGCAAGCAGAGAGAGAAAGGGAGATAGAAGAGAGGCAGACAGAGAGAGAATGGGCATGCCAGGGCCTCTAGCCATTGCAAACGAACTCCAGATGCATGTGCCCCTAGTGCATCTTGCTTACATGGGTCCTGAAGAATTGAACCGGGATCCTTTGGCTTTGCAGGCAAACGTCTTAACCGCTAAGCCATTTCTCCAGCCCAGAACGGTTCTCTTATATGGAGTGAACAAGCAGCCCTCGTGGATGTTTTCTGTCCTTCACTCCATAGCAATACATTATATGTCAAGAAATAGAATATGAAATTCCCATGGAAGAGAGACTTCCACTCTGACTTTCCTTTCTGACAAAAACAATGGGGCTTGAGAGATGGCAGTTAAGCCACTTGCCTGCAAATATAAAGGTCCCAGGTTCTCCAGTACTCAGATAAAGCCAGATGCACAAAGTGGCAAATGTATCTGGATTTCATTTTCAGTGGCTAGAGTCCCTGGTGTGGTCATTCTCCCTCCCCCCCTCTCTCTCTTTGCCTTTCCTGCCCCTTTCTTTCTTACTTTCATAAATAAATAAATATATAAATAAATAAAAACAGTGTATAATATGTAAGTCATCCTTACCCAAAACTATGTGTACTTTTTAAATTTTTATGTTTTTTTTTTATTTTTAGAGAGAGACACAGAGAGAGACAGACACACAGAGAGGGAGAGGAAGACAGACAGAGATGGGTGCGCCAGCAGTTTCTCAGCTGCTGTGAATGAAATCCAGATGTGTTCGCCCCCTTGTGGTCAAGTGCGGCATTGCGCCCTTGTGTCACTTGGCATCTGGCTAAACGTGGGACCTGGAGATTGGAACCAACGTTCTTAGACTTAGGAGGCAGGCGCCTTAACCGCTAAGCCATCTCTCCAGCCCAACTATGTATATTTTTGACAGGGGCCTACTGGATAGTGAAATAATTTTTCCCACACAGTCCAAAACAGAAAAAGACAAGTTTATCTGGATCACTTCAATGATATCACATGATAGTAACAAACTAAGTCCCTGGACTTAATTGGCTGCTGGTGTTCTAATTTGTGATCTATATTCTTTTTTTTTTTTTTTTTAAGTGTGTACCAGGTACTGCTACAGTTGCATTCGAGTCAACTTTATTTATTTTTATTTATATTATTCTGATTTTACATTCATAGTGTTGGCTCCAATATCCTCCTCCCTGTCCTCCCTCTTCCAAAGGGACCCTCATCAATGGGGAATGTGGGTCCTGCACTGTGGCTTTTTTTCTTGCTTTGCTTCCCACCATTCAAATCTCACCATCCTAAGGAAGGTAGTTTTCAATGACTGATGTTTGACACTGACACAGGGCTTGATTTTTTAGGCCAGCAGTTCCATGGTACTTTACCATGCTTAATTTGAATAGTATGCCATTCTTATCTCTCTGTCTGCCCCTTGATTGCCTGGGAAGGAGCCTCTTTTAATTCTATGGTTTAAGTGATAATGCCTAGTGCCATGGGAATTTTCCAATAAGGATTTATTCCCCTTTTGTTTGTTCAATCAGGGTATTTTCTTCACATATTTAAATGCTGTTTGAAGAAAGAAAGATATAAGCCCCTTACCAAAATGGCACAAAACAAGCAATTTTTTAGTCTTCAGGAGAATCTATATATTTCTATTATTATTTCAGTGGTCTATACTATTATTATTTTTAGATATATTTTTCAATACCTAGGAGAAAATTGCATTTTTAAGGCATATGTCTCATGAAACAATACGTTGTTAAAAACAGGAATATAAATATATATGATAATAGAATAGAGAAGTCATAATCTCTAACATCAACAGATTAATGGAGAGTACAAATTCAAATTAGTTGCAATAAGTGTATTAATTGTATCATTTAAAGTCATGTGTTGTTTTGTTCTATTTTCAAAGAGAATGTAAGGATGCATTTATTTTAAAACAGTAAAATAATAGCCTTCAAACATGGAAGAGATACTTTGATTCCTTTCGTTATGAAATTACCACATGCACTTAAGGACAGAATGTAACACTGTATTTGAAGAGTAAATATTCAGTAAACATTTCTATTATAATTTGGGGTAAGTTAAGGTCATGGAGTGAGTATTCATGTCTCTGACTGTAGGAAGTTCACAATTTATTGGAAGAGACAAACACACACAAACATAACTGAATTCAGATTTGATCTTCCTCTGACCCACTACATTAATTCAGTAATGTAGAGCTAATCATTATTGATATATTTTGTCCTTGTTAACATTTGTCAAGTAAGTAGCCTTGAAGTTATTCATTGCAGAGGGATTCTGTCTTTTGGGAGGATAGATTTGTAATTTAGCCTATGTCATTATCTTTGCGTAAAGACCCAAACTACCAGAATAAGATATTAAAAAATAATCTTAATAAGATTGACCTAGGAAGCTATTAAAGATTTCACTGATAAGTGGGATTTATTAAAATTTGGAGAAAATATATAAGAATTTATTAATAGATAGACTATATATATATATATATATATATATATATATATATATATACATATATATATATATATATATATATATAATTTTTCTGAAGAAGGTAAAAGGTAAATACTTCTAGTAGACAGAAAATATATAAGAATTTATTAATAGATAGACCATATATATATATATATATATATATATATATATATATATATATATATATATATATATGTATATATATATATAATTTTTCTGGAAGAAGGTAAAATTCCTCGGTAAATACTTGCTAGGTATGTGTTGTAGACAGCATTACATTTCTGGGATAAACTTCTGAACCAGACTGTTTATGGGAGGAAGGAGTTTATTTCAAGCTTACAGATCCAGGGGAAGTTCCTTACGTGGCAAAAGAAGCTGCCCCCCTTTCATTGACCTAAGAGGAGAGAGAAAATATCAACAGTCAGCAAACACCAAAACAACAAGCACAAATGAGCAGCAGGCAGCAGGGACCCCTCCAGAGCTCAGACTGCTCTCTTGGACCTTTCGGCTGGGGTTCAGGTCTGCCTCCAGTGACACATTAGGGCCGGACTTTAGTATTTCTCCCCCACCCCAGTGACACCTACTCCAGCCAGGTGACTGGACACCCAATTTACAAGCTTAAGAACACCTGAATCTATGGGGGACATACATTCACATTCAAACCACCATCATATGAGAATAAAATCCAGAGCTTATAATATACTCCAATGTCATAATTGGTTAGTATAGCAGACAGCTTCAGGTTCGCTGAGATGAACTTCCAGACTGGGCACAGTTATGGAGGAAGGGATATTATTTATTGAAGCTTACAGATCCAGGGGAAGTTCCATAAAGTCAGGAGAAGCAGCCTGCTCTTCACAAGGCCAAGCAGAGAGAACAAAAGCCAACCAGCCACCAGCTACACAGCACACAGAGCAAAAACTACAGCCAAAAGGTCACACAGCACCCTTCAGGAACTCCTGCTAGGCACATTTGCATATCTTTACAATGGAATCTCAAACCCACCATTAACACCTTAAGATCAGCCCCCAGTGACATTGCCTCTAGCAAGGTGATTGCAGATGCAAACTATAACTAATAAAACACTGAATATATTGGGGGACATATATTCAAACTATCACAGTTAGGAAGATTCCTATGGTCCAGATTTCCTTTTATAGGACAGATAGTTGTGTTTGGGAATATTTCATAAAGATTATGAAATCTTAG